>JACCGJ010016194.1:0-72070 GCA_013407085.1 Atriophallophorus winterbourni | reverse complement strand
CAACCGAACCCGCTGTCTTGCTGGCCAGTGTCTTATATCGTTATGTCTGTTTGTGTTGTACTGTCTTTTTATATTATAAATTCGTAATCATATATAAAAACATCCCTTTCCCTTGTAGCCGTATACTGTCGGTATTCCGGATCATGAAAGCGACAGACCTCTGATTAGTCACATGTTTAAAATGATTCCCAATAAGTTAGGCCTTTTAGCCAATGGCTTTGTTCGAGAACCTAATTGTTATCCTGTCCAAGCATGCACGACTTAGCAGCATCCCAGCCCGCATAGAACCATGATTATGACTATATCTATCTACACCAGCTCCATAGTGCATCGGCCGTGGCGCACGATAAACTGGGTCGCCTTACCTGCTGCATACAGCAGGGTGGGTAAGCGAAAACAAACGCGTACTGGCTTTACTCTTCAGTGTTTCTGATCCTCATCTCAACAACTCTCATTCTATCAATCTTAGCCTTAGAAATGACCGCGCTAGACTTGTTGGGGCATTCACATATCACTTTTAAAGCCACGAACCAATGCTTATATCGGATCTCTGAATGTCAGAACCCTCAGACAAAGAGGCCAGCAAGCTGCATTTGCTCATATCTTAGATCGTTTAACTGTTGATGTTTGTTGTCCATCATGAACGCGCTTATGTGATCCGTCTGCGATTACAGAACTTACCGTTTCGTACCTTTCGACTCGCTACTTTTTGCGTTGTTCCTGCGATACTATATCTGCAATTTCAGGACAGGCGCGTGTTATAGTGCTAAGTTCACTTGCTGAATCCTGCTTAACTAGCACTTTGTCTGGTTCCAGACTTGTCCTTCATGATGATAATGAACTGATTAGATTCCTTACAACAGCACTATGTGTAATAAAATCTTTGGTAGCGACGTAGATATCGAAAAACGACTTAGCGTGCATAGACTACGCTGGTTAGGCCACGCATTGCGAATGAGCAATCGTCGTTTTCCTAATGCGATTTTGCTTGCCACTCCTAACTCGGAATGTCGTCCTTGTAAGGGTGGTCAAACTCTGACTTTTGAACTAGCTGCGATATGTGTGACGCGTCTCTTAGGTTGGGGTCCAACAGATGATAAATCGCAGTGGCTTCTTACCCTTGGTGATATTGGCCTAAATCGTGTTCATCGCCGGTCTTGCAGACATCTCAGAATGTTTCATTTATCTTGTCTGTTGTCAAATGAAGTGGCGGGGAAAGCTTGTTATGATGCGTGACAGTTAAAGCGGCGAGGAAGCTGTCATGCTGATGTTGCTTTACTCGTTCACAACACTTGCTTGATTGCATGTTTAATTCGAGGTGTAGGCATCTCTTCCCAGTGTGTCTGTGTCTAATTTTTATAGGTTCAGTTGCTTTTTAGGTCTCATCCTTCCCCATATCTTTAGAATTTTTTACTATCTCATGGTTGTATGGCAGTTAAGTATTCGATACTTTTTACCGGTGTGGTGCTTTCAAAGATAATTAGGATTATGTGGTTGTCAGAATCCACCCCTCTGTTGTGGAGAATCTGTTATTATACCAATATTCAAAAACTGTGCGAATCTCCCGTTCTAATCATCGTGGTTGCGTGGCAGTTACATATTCGTGCATGCTACTAGTGTAATCCTGTCTCCGGTGACGATGATGTTATTTAATTGACAAATCGAAGTTTATTCTTGATCTAAAGACCTAACTGGCTGTATGAATTCCGTTAATAAATCTTCATTGTTTACGCAACGTTTTTTCATAAGTATTTTTTGGTTGAATCATTTTGATTACTGAAAATTCGTGTACGCGAATAATGTCATTTTATCCTTCTGTTAAATAAATTCATTAGCCCAGGGTCAGGTGAAGTACCACAGCTACGGACTACATTTGGGCTAAAATGCAATTGGATTGGCTGAGCCCATCGATAAAAGAAAAAATATCGATGGGACTCAAACGTTTTCCGCATTCATCTCATTGGCTACACCATTCAATTTTATCACAATGTCGCACAACTACTGCACGATTTCACATATGTGCATAATGTAACATTTTCTAAACTATCTATCTATGGTATACGTGTCACGCAAGTAGATAAAAGAGCGGTTAGAGAGAATTAGATTTTTTGAGATACAGTGCCTTATTCTTCCTTAATGAAACCAGCTTATTTGAAGGTGCGTTAGAAGCTTTATATTTATAGGCATACAGTACTGAAAGCCCATTCAGTGTGATTTCACCAAAGGATAAGAATATTGATAAAAATACACAAATATTGCCCTGTATCGTATCTGCTTCACCTGCTTTGGACTGGCCGACCGTTTACCTGACAGTATCTTAGCCCACGTGCAGTCTCTGACTGTACGGCACTTTGCCTGGATCAGGCTTGTGCTCTCATACATACATACATACCTTCTCTTCGGTTATAGTGATGTTGCTTAATAATTATGCTTTTGAACTGTACACATCAAAGTTTTCACGTTATTAATTTATGATACCGCACAGTTTTTTCACGTTTCTCATACTTTTTCTCACCTTTTACAAATCAACCAACAGGTGGTCTCGATTACGAATTTTCATGTATTGCGAAGGTAAGTCGGACCTAAAGGCTCACACAAATTCAGCTTTTGAAAAATGCCGACGCTTATCGACTAGAGACTTGCGTAACTTGCTTTCATTTTGGTAAGTTTATTTTATCACCCCTTCACTTGCAGGTTTTTTGGGTTGGGCAATAACTTCTCGTATGTGATCATGCTAGCCGCTGCTCTCGACATAATCAGAAAGCAAGAAGATGTAAGTTGACGAGGATCTTAGTGCATGTAACTTTTCTTTTTTACTGGTGACTTTTTTCGGTATACTCCAATTTATGAAAAACTGTCGCTAAGTAGGTTCAATTAATTGTATTCAGCTGAATGCTTTTATTCTTATGCTGGGTGAATTTAACATTTATTTTTCTTTGATACATTGAAGCAAAAGGAAGCCTGGTGCAGTTTATTAATAATATTCCTGAGCAAGTAAAGGTAAAAAATAGGTAAATATATTGAGTTTAGCGGGCAGCCTTGGTCCGTTCACTTGGTAGTCTCGATATTGATATGTACTGTTTGTTGGAAGTGCATATGCTTAAATCTAGCTTTAGGCGTCTTTCTTTTGAATCGTGCAAATCAAGTTATCGACGCATGTCCAGGGATAATGACGCCATGCTATCCGGACAATCAGAGGTAGGAATCGTTTGAGTCATACTATTAGACTAGACCCCTGATGACAGCCGCCTTCCTGCACTTAGCCCAGTGCCGTCTAACAGTTGAACTTTCAAGGTATGGCATGTGTTTCGCAACGGAACTGATGTGGCTCTCTTCCAAATCTCACGTAGTGTCAATCTAGAACTGGTCTATAGCTAGCCTTCCACGTTTATGGCGTCGAAGGAATGTTGAATATATAACGCATTCGTACGGGCTATGCTTCTGTATGGTTGCGATTCATGATGTATCTTAGTGGAACATATCCGCCGGTTTCTCTTTCCGACCCCTGTTGCCTATGTATGGTTGCTCCCATTTGGCGGTGTCAACAACGATGTCTACAAACAGGTGTTATTAACAAAAGGCTACGGACTGTGAAAAATGCCCATGCTAGCTTGTTTGTGGTGGTTGAGGCACGTTTTTCGCATGCTTCATCGCCGCTAGACACCTCGTTTTATTCGCAAAGCTTGGTAAAGTCTGAGAGTAATGACATAGTGGCCGGTCAGTGATGCACTGTGATAAAGAGGCTCGCTGTGGATTTGTGCTCAACGTGACATATTTGTTTGCCTGGGTTGGGTCTAAATGATCCAGCTGAGAGTTGGCTGATAACCTCACGTATACTGACAGCAAACCACACTCATTATAGGCCATTTTCGTTTATTATGTGTGTCATGAACTTTTCCTCCTATATCAATGTATCGTATTTTATAGAATGACAGACTCGCATTCAGTAAAACTGCAGAAACAAACTACTTATTACTCACATTGACGTATTTCGCTTGTCCACTTTCTTTTTACACATCTGCTCATTTGTTTTTCTTGTTTCATGTTGCTTGGCACTTTGCCTGGCTCTACACCTGTGCTCTATGATGATGATGATGATGATCACACGTTTGTGATTTACCATCATGGTCTCAAGTGGGCTGAAAGCTCGTACGTATTTACCTCGGTTACAGTCGCCACGACAGCACTCCTGTTTATTCAAATATACAACTTTAATACAACCTCGGCATTTTCACTGTATAATTTGCCTAAAACTGTGAATCTCTGGTAGTCGTTTTACGCTGTGCGAAAATCCCACACAGCTGAGGACATTGCAAATTGCTTTCCTTCCCCATTCGACGGATTATTATTCTCACACACTACGGCAAGTTTCCTTCGTTTTACGTCTCAAATCCATATGGCCAAGTTCATCCCCATGTCATTTTAAATACTTTTTGCGTTTTCTTCTTTCAGATTCCTTCAGTTTCTCACCCGCGCCGTCTAACGTTTCATTATAATTGCACTCCAACGGGAACCGCGGTAAGTGTTGGCCTGCGTGTCCTCATAATTGCCCGCTTTAGAGCGTCTTACTCGCGGACATCATTCCGAGCATGCTGGTGAAATTCATCGCACCCGTTTTCATCCATCGTCTACACTTCCAGTAAGTTTTCATTTCAATGAGTTCAGTGTTGCCTGCTTTGTACACGAGGCGGTTAGCTCTGTGAGAACTATTACTAAAAGCCTAGCTGTGATAATTATATAACCGCATGAAGAAACACACTGAAGTGACACTGATGGCATTTGGGTTTAGGTATTGTCACGCCGCTCGTGCTTAAACACGAATAACAATTACAGCTCTTCACTTAAATTGATTGGCCAACGGTAATAAACTGGATGCTGAAACACGCTGGAGTCTCACTACCATTTCTATTTTAGTTTTAATTCTTTTTTTCATATCTGTCTAGGCCTGGGCAACTTGACAGTATTTCAGCCCGCGTGCAGTCTCTGACTGTGCGGCACTTTGCCTGGATCAGGCTTGTGCTTTCATACCATACCATACAGCTCTTCACCAAAGCCTTTAGCCAAATATCTTTACTTACAAGGCAGTACTGTCTAGGCCTGGGCAACCTGACAGTATCTCAGCCCACGTGCAGTCTCTGACTGTACGGCACTTTGCCTGGATCAGGCTTGTGCATTCATTCACAAGGCAGTGGGTAGAGTCTAATTTTTTCGATGTTTATTGTAGTAGTGGCTCCACTCGAAGAATGTCTCAATGAATCTTGGAGTAATACTAACCATTGATGTCGTCTTCGTACCAGTGTGATCGCATACATCATTCTTCCTTCACAACACCTTGCTGGTGCTAAAATATCTAAAGAGCACAGGCGTTACGCCGTAAAAGTATTTCAGAATCACATTCACTCGGGTACATAAGCTGTTAAGTTATCTACCGGTTGTACAAAAACAAATTCATTTCACAATAGGTTATCGGTAATTTTGATGAAGTGGCGACAACAAAACGCGGTTACACTTGCTAGTTGGGTTTTTACGTGTTTAACCGCTTGTCCGTCGAAATGGAAATTTGTTACTATTTTCCCAGCTTCAGTGGTTTGCACTTTGGAGTACTAAATCTGGCTCTGGTGCATACAAGAAGTCATTGTTTTGTTCATCCCGTTTATCTCACTATTGATAATTGCCTACCAGGTATTTCAGATTTTTCTAAATGCGCATCTCTAACACTCACACGATCCTTTTACCAATTTCCCCACAGTTTCAAGATTCTGTTGTCCTGTCTGCTCGCTTTGAACAGTTTTCTCTTGGTGTCGTTCTCCACGTCAATGTCAATAAGCGTGATTGGTCAGTTCCTGAGATACATAATACTTTTCACATATTATTATTATTATTATTATTGAAACCGCACCCTATTGGTGTGCTTTTGTTTGTGTGGTAAATTGAGATACTTTAGGCCTATTTCTCTTGGACACCAGCATAGCTACTTCTACACTGATAAACCTTATTGCCAAATGTAATGCACACCGGAAGATCGTTTCTGAAAATTGCATAATGAATGCATGTATGAAATCTCAAGCCTGATCCAGGCAAAGTGTCACAGCCATAGACTGCACATGGGCTAACATACTGTTGGATTGTTCAGACGTAGGTAGATATGAGAGGGTAAATATTGTGACTCCCCCGTCTTTCCGCATACAGCTCAGGGTCAAAGGCAAATCAATTTATCACGGTGTTAACATAGTAGTCCAATTCTGCTGCGCTATACTGGCAATAATTACTCTGTCTCCACATTAATGCGTGGAACATAACCGTATCCAGTGATGGTTTGACGCGGTAGAACGCGGTTGTCATCGACGCGTGGCGCCTCGTATTGAATATAAATTTCGCCGGTCAATCGAATGAATTCCAGCGTACAAATTCGTGAACAAAAAGGACCGGAGCAATTATCGTCCACCGATTTGTTGTTAACTGCAGTGGAATTCGTGCGGTTTCAAGCTCCTCCGGGGTTAAGTAATAACGTTATTTTATACTTCGATTATGTGTGAAGCACCCATTATACACAATTAAAAAAGGCCAATCACGTTGGTTTTGGGCGAAGAACTCAGTATCCTCTACGAAAGCCATCTCGATCTTACCAGCCCAGAATCATCCTGTCAGCATAGCTCAACTTGAAAATCACAAGAAGGAAAACCAAAACATTTTCTAAACCGTGGCAGGCAGTTTCGGAAGTTGACAACTGTGTAATGTGGCATGGATTAACTTTGGCTTAACCGAACTGACCTATCCTGATCATAGTTTATTAAGGTTTTTTTCAAGGAGACGTTCATAGCCTTTGAAGTTGAGAGATAGCATTACATTCCCATTCAGGAAATGGTATTGAGACTCCAGTCTGTTTCAGCATGCAGCTCACTACCTCTGGCCAATCAATTTAGCATGATTTAGGCGTATGTGACCATTCGCGTTAACACGACGCAGGCAGTGTGAACAGAGGTCTTTAGTTGAAGGACACATATTGCTATTGTCAAGTATCCAGACTAAAAGTAAGGTTTCTGGCCCACTGTGTTAATGTAATATAATATAGGTTTTCGGGCCAAAAAGCAAAGATGATAGCTCGATTACGATCTCTGTGACAGGTTTTGTGACTGTCTAGGCGATATGTGCGAATTCCTACGCAATTAAATTTCATGAGCCACCCTTTTGGTTATCATGCATGTTCGGATTTTGTTCCACGTGACGCTACCCGACCTCATACTATCGTGACTACATCCGTGTATTCTTTGCCTAGCTCCTTTGTAATTGCCTGGTATTAAAACAGTGGTGGTCCATCTAGAATATCGCCTTACAACTACCGCGGTGTTTTGTATTATTGACTTTCATTGTATTGTTCCTCTATTCAGGCATTGTATCCGCAAGCCTTTCCTGTGGTATTGGCGATATCAGCTTTCTAAGCATGACTGCGTTCTTTCCCAAGTGAGTACCGCTCCGTAAAATTGTACAAACATTTCGTGTATTTTTTGCAGAGCAATATTTGTTTTTCATTTTAGGGGTTGTGTTTCCGCTTGGTCCTCAGGTACAGGGGCAGCAGGTCTCATTGGAGCTTTTGCCTACGCTGCGCTCACTTCTCTCATTTCGCCGGGAACCACGCTATTGTTACTGTCCGCAGTGCCTGTTTTTATCGGGCTGACGTAAGTCGACAAACTGTCAGCTGCTTGCTTCATATTCCTCCTTACTGTGTTTATGTTAACCGGATGTATGCAAACACAAGTCTGATCCAGGCAAAGTGCAGTACAGTCAGAGACTGCTCGTGGGCTAAGATACTGTCAGGTTGCCCAGGCCGTATTCGTATTATATTTGTTTAAACTCATCCCTCATCATTTTAGGAGCCTGGAATCAGTTGTTGGTTAATGTAAATCTTGTGCAATGTCTTTTGTGTTTCGGTTAATCACGAAGACATGCATCAAAAGCAAGTGCCAGCGCTGTGTCGCTCGACAAGATGCTTCAAAGTTGTGTAATCTGTTGACCACTCCTCAGCACTTAGGTTCTTCACCATGCTTCAACGTTTTGTTCATCTATTGTTCTCCTGTTGATAGTAACCCTCTTTGAGAGTAGAGATATTAAGATAAGAACAGACCACAGCTTTGTAAAACCTGAGGCGACACAATGTGGACAAGTATTGTTTCTGGAGTGAGCATATGACCACCTGTTTGTAGTCTGGAACCAGGTTTAAATAGGAGTGTGATGCTACATCCATTATTCTTTGAATGAATGAATGAAAGTGCCGTGCAGTGACAGACCATACGTGGGCTAAGATACTGTCAGGTTGCCCACGCCTAGACAGATATAAGAGAGAAGATAGAATAGAAATGATAGCGAGACTCCAGCGTGATTCAGCATGCAGCTCATAACCGGTAGTCAATCGATTTAGCTCAGTCTTAGCCGCATAGCACAGAAGTGCTGCAGGATTACACATCCGTGCAATCTTTATTATTCAGGTAGTATTCATGCCATCCGTGCTGATGTCATTTCAGTCCTTCACTGATAGATAGCTTGCTAAATCTGCCCACCAGTTTGGTTGTTTTTTGATCAACCCTATCAACTAAGATCTATCCTTTTTCGTCCACTTTATCCAAAGGACATTGTGCTAATTAAGAGGACTTATCACCTGACAGTATCTCAGCCCACGTGCAGTCTCTGACTGTACTGCACTTTGCCTGGATCAGGCTTGTGCTTTCATATCAAATCATATATCACGTAGCGCTGCCAGTATAATGGCTATATTATTCCACGTCCGATTTTACTGTGTATCTCTTTCAAGACCTCCGTGCACAGCATCTAGCGTGATTGCCCTCATCTGGCCCATTCAAACGTGCCCTTTTGATGTAGTCACTAGATTAACTCCGCTAGTTATGTGATACAAAGTTATTTAATACAGCACATTCATTATTCTAAATAGTCCTCTGACGTCGAATGGACTTCGACCCATATCACGCCACAGTTTCCGATTTGGTGAAAAATCAATTCACGTATCGCTACAGCGTTGTTTTCTGAACTGCGCTCGTTAACCGTTTGTACTATGAACTTGTCTAATTTCACAGCTACCTATTTTTGCTCGTTCGGCCCGATCACCCCAAATTCCAACTGCATTGCTGCCGTCATTCTGAAAACGTTGAACGCGTTCCTTTCCGCGATTTCGATCAATTGGAACTACATACGGTCTATGGTAATTTTACAGTATAGACTACTTGACATTATATCAGTAGCTTCGTGCATTACCCACAAGAATACAGATTCTACATTAATGGTTTCCAATGAATTGGTTAGCTACCTAGTCGTGTTTGTCACACTTTCAAATGTACCGCTTTCATATATACCATTTGTGAAGCCATTAAATTTATCTGCATCGCAATTGTCTTCACCATTATAGCAATATTGTTCATCGTCACCTGTCCCTTCTAAATGCTTTCTTGATCATAACAAATAATGATGATGGGTTAGACTGTGTCCTTGGAAACGCCATGTTGATTCATTAAAAACTGTTTCCGACAAGTATCGTATTTTGAATTGCAGCAGCTACGCTTTTACCCCTTTACCTGTTCCTCTAAACTTGAAACACAAAACCCATGGATAACGTCAACATCCATGATTGTGTTATATTTCGAAGGTGTTTTGATGACGTTAGAACAATAATAGACTGTTATAACGGAACACGCCAAGTGTTGTGTGTGCGTTTCCAAAGTTACTGATAGTTTGCCGCTTTTTGTTTCCCGTGTGCGTTTAGGCCATCGTAATTGTTGAACGATTTCAAGTCTTGTGTTGTAATCGTTCGATAGCGACAGTCGATGAATATCACAGACAATAGTCATGATTGCGCTTCACTTTTGGACTCACTCAACTCAAATTTTCGATCATCTTTTAACATCTGATTGGATCAACAATTCTCAGGCAATACAACTATGTGTGCAACGGAAGTTATTGTGGCGATCAGCTGCACTCAAGCTTGCAGTTTAATAACGTTCTCCAAATGAGATTTCCTCTTGTTAAATCTCTCACATCGATCTAGATTACCGAGTGGTCTCGCGGTAACAAGCATCCCTGAATTAAATTTTCCCTAAGCAAATATTAATTTTAACTTCCTTTGAAAAATATTTGCACCGTTCTTTATCAGACACCCTGATGTTGTCAAGCTGTTAACGATACATGTAAGCAAGACATCTTTGACATTAAATACAGCCGCAAGAATCAAAACCACAAATCTGGTAACCACTTGTCATTACATTCTCCTCGACCAAACGTATTATTTCACTAACGGTTCATTTTCATCACATCAAACGTAATCACCGAATGCCGAAGTTGGACGTTTTGCGTTGTTTGTTCTCTTTTATGACACATCTTTTCGTGCCTCAGTGCTTGACAAAATGTCCTTTTTCCCCGTGATTTCCCGCCCATCATTCTCATCCCTTTACAGGTTCTGACAACTTCTCTACCAACTCGGAATCAATTCATGATGATGGCGTGTATGAAGTGTTCTCGACCGCCGACAGCAGTCGTCGATCCAGTGATGGTTCCATCGTTGAACAACCAGTTCATCCTTCCGACGTGGTAGATTTGCAGCAGATCAACCCCTCGCTCCGAGTCAAGTGGCAAATTGTCAAGGTCGGTCCGCTGTACGAGTTTTCCTTGTTCTCGTATTTGTAATCTCCAGAAGAATTACAACTTTGTCGCAGCTCTTACCACCATCTCTAGGCCTAGGCAACCTGACAGTATCTTAGCCCATGTGCAGTCTCTAGCTGTGCGGCACTTTGCCTGGATCAGGCTTGTGCTTTCAAAAAAATGCTTCACTGCAAAATTTCCTCATCACTTTACCTGACAGCACTACACATTTACGCAAACACGCCAACGTGATACTTAACGCAACTAAGCACAATCGTCAGTGATATTCCCACATGTAAATAGGGCTAGTAACCCTATCCCGTAAAACCTACATTGCTACGAAAACGATGACAACAGATCCGTGGTTCGGTCATGTCTGCAGAATGGATCCCAGTTCGCATACGAAGGTAGCCATGCACTGGCATTCGCAAGGTAAACGAAAAAGGGGACGGCCCAAGGAAACTTGGCGCAGAACGTTGGAACGCGAACTACATGCACAAGGATTCACGGTGCAGACGGCAAAGGAAGCAGCGACAGACCGGAACCACTGGCGTGAAGTTGCCTTCGCCTCATGTGCCACCCGGCACGGAGAGGACTGAATGAATGAATGAATGATTTCTGATCCCGGGAGACCTCAATCCTGAAGGTGGACTCCGCCGCCTTTAGAAAATTTACTAGTTTGGATCTTTAGTTGACTGTGCCATACGGCGGTTTGGCCACCATAAGTTCTACAGTAATCCGGATGTGGCGTCGTAAATAGAACCATTTGTAGTGGTCTATTATCCGCACGCTGAAACACGCTGGGGTCTCACTACCATTTCTATTTTATTTCTCTCATCTTTCTGGGCCTGGGAAACCTAACAGTTTCTCAGTCCACATGCTGTCTCTGACTGGGCGGCTGGGTCAGGCTTGTGCTTTCATACATACATATTGTCCGTAGTGCGTGATCTAGCCAGCGTTGCCTGTGTAGCTTGATCTGTCTCTCTCTATATATATATTGATGCTAATTTAGTTTGTTTATCACCGATCGAATCGTTGTGAATAAGCTAGTATTAGCTACCAGCAATGATTCTGCGAAGACCAATGTTGACAAATTCTCGAATTCACATCCATGTGGCACCCGGCAATGCACGAGAAAAAGAAAGAAAAAAGGTACAATATGAGGGGAAATTTTTTTGTCCATTGTTCCACATGTCGATTTTTTTATTTTTGTTGTTGATTTTTTTACAAATTTGAGGGGGGAACACAAAATAGAATGCACTCTCCCTACTGTTGCCGGTTCTCAGCCATCGTCGACAGCGTGTCAAGCCACAGACACTCACTATCCCTTGGACCCCACCCAGGAAGCCGCGTTCGTCCGACCCGAGCTAAACCCGACGTCAAGCGTTTTAAGGTCTTCTTCCAGGTCAGCGGTTGTCCACCTGAACACCGCCGCCAGCCTGGGCCAACCGACACACGCAGCGCGCGGAAGGGTATGCGCTCAGGCTTCCTTCTCAAGCAATGCCCTAGCCAGCGGAGACGGGAATGGTCGATTAGGTCTCGTAGCATCAGGCTGTCCACACCTAGAACACGGTGCCTCACTTCAACGTTGCTAGTGCAGTGTTGCCACCACACTCGTGCAAGCCTCTGTAAACATCGATGTTCAAACACCTCCAATCGCCGGAGCTCCTCTTGGCGTACTGCCCAGCTCTCGCACCCGTAAAGCAAGACCGACCTGACTGAGGCCAGGTAAACTCTCCCCTTGAGTCTCAAACTCAGCTCAGACCGTTTCCAGAGGTGACCTAGACTGGTGAACGCGAAGCGAGCTCTCGCAATGCGAGAGCCGATCTCACTTTCCTACTGTTAAGACCGAGACGCGGATTTTGTGCAATCATCATCATATTGCGGCGAGTACCAACGAGGCTGGGGGTTCTAGTTCTTCTCATAGACACGTGCAATGGGATTACGCGCCAGGTCAAGCGACGGAAATCACATTCCATGTTCTAACGTCCATTATAGAAATTTTCAGCAATCAAATTAATTCGACTACACATAAATACTTGTACAAATGTGGTAATTAAACACTGTTCGAGTGAAGATTCAATGACGAAGTTCATACTGTCACGTTATATCAACCAAATGGCGAGCAAGATAGCAGACTAAAGAATTCCTGATTTTTCAGTCCTCAAATAAGGGACAAGATACTGGCTTCGCGTAGCTTGTTGAGAACCATTTGCAAGCCACACAGACTTCGTGACAGTCGATCCATGCCACCCCCCACATCTCATACCAACTTGTCGCGTCATCCCTGAGGTTAATACTAGTCAATTTAACCCACGAATCCCACATCACAAGCGAAGCCGATTGATCAATAGCGTTTATTGCGCGCACGACCAATGGGTGTTGTCTGTCCTTGTACCGTTTGGTGGCGTTCTGTATATCACCCGAATGGTCAGATTATAGCTCACCGCCAATATACTTCACACCTTTAATATATGATGAGAAGTTTACATTATACATTTTTATAAACTAGTCCTTGCCAACGTTAGAACCGCGTGTCACGATCTGGCGTTATTACAGCCCTCTAGTCAAAAAGGCGGAACACGCACATTTATACTTTATCCCCTCATCTTTATCAAGTTGCAATCGCTTGTTGCGAGTTTTGTGATAGTTTACCTGCCGTGTATGTTACACTATTCTTAACACAACAACCGAAAGTGCCAAAAAGAATTTGCATTGCAATTTTTAAGCACACTGGTTATATTTGTGACTAATTGTATCTCTAGCTTGTTCGTGACGAGTTCCTTGATGTATTGCTTTTTCAGGGTCTATTGTGTCTGTTGATCTCCTTGACGGCTGTTTACTTTTTCGAATATATTATCAATCAATCTTTGGTGAGTTTGTCATTCCAATTGCTACACGCTTGTTAAGTGAAATTTTTACGTTTTAGATGCTGCGCATTTGAACAATTTATTTGTCTATGTTTGTGACTGCTCATAAGTAACACATGCTTCAAAATAATAAGAAACTGGTCACGATACTCGATAATTGAACAATTGAACTCGAGTATCACTCCTATTTGAGCTCATTAGCAATGCGTATACTCTCTTTAAGTTGTGGCTTGAACCCCTGACCATCGCCGTTGTAGTCTCACGCTTTGCGGCTCGGGGTACTCTTGCTGTCTCACCGATTATTGTTAAGCTTTTATGAATCTTTAAGCAGATTGGCACGTTTGAGTAGCGTTGTATACCCAACCAGTCGCGAAGGGTCCAGTCAAATCCCCTATAGTCGCCTAAATGATCTAATTTTCGTGTTGTGACTTCCTATCGTTTACAGTTTAAGGCAATCTCGATTGAATCCAGTGGGTTTTGTTATTTGGCGCAATTTGTGGTTAACTCATTTTTATGTTTGTGCTATGTTATACTATGCATCTAAACAAACCCAGGCTATCCAAGAATCACCTGCAAATATTGCTGTTCAGTAATCTCTCCCATTTTTTGCTTCTTTATGGCGTGACTCAACGAAAATGTGTTTCGTTTCGACATAATTGCTTGTACGGATTTAAATTCGGATTGTTGCTGCAGCTTACGTTAAGCCACTGTGACTGCATACATACATACATGCATACATACATACATACATACAAACGGACATACATAATTACATGCGTACATACATACATACATACATTATTACATACATAAATAAATACATACATACATGAATGCGTACGTACATACACATACATACAGACGGACATACATACATGCAGACTGACATAAATACATAGATAATTACATACATACATACATGCATACATATATACACACACATACATACAGACGGACATACATAATTACATGCATGCATACATACATTATTACAGTCGGCATGATTGTGTTCGTTGAGTGCTATACCCACCCTATTGGTTGTCTGACCATTTAATTAAACATCTTTGTTATTTTTGGCGATGTTAACCGTTTCAACTGACCACAGAATTTTCTCATTTGCACTTTATCATCTTGAATGAATGTGTGCCAGTCTAAAGTCGCCTCATCCGTTACTAAACAACAATGAATTCTCTCATGGCTCTCAGTGACGGATTTACTGAAAATAAATTTTCCGTGTGACCTTACTTCTGCCCACCAATAGTAAGTTCTAATTCTCCATGCACGTTCATTTGTGCAAGGATTTTCCCTCGTAGCCCATTTTAAACGACGACGGCTTCATTTATTTTCAAAAAACTAGAATGCGCGATGGTGAAATAATCTTTTGGTGTTGTTCTATGCCTCCCGATTTGCTTTGATCCCTCTGGTTCAGAATCATTATTTTAGATCATTTTCATTGTGCATTCTAACTTTAACATGCTTACACTGAAAGCGTTTAAACCATCGAACAACTAAGTTCACCTCGAGTAAGGTACTCCGTCTTCTAATTTCATTCAATACGGGTTTGGATGGGTCCGCTGGTATGTTGTTTTTAATTATCTTCTCTTCTTCTGCGAACGGCTTTTCATTGAGTATATTTACCAAGTCTAGGAAGTGGGATTCATTTTTTCTTAACCCTGTAAGAGTTTTTGAATTGAAAACAAAATCAAAACATTTTGCTTACTTGCAAAATGATACGACCAATCTTGTTTGTTTAACGATGCTCGATCCCCGAACGTATCTGCATACCTTGCCATCACACATCTAACGACCATTCCTTTTTCACTCGTCACGTACTGGCAGTAGCCGATTCCGTTATTCAAACCCATTAACCTACCTGTTTTTTGCTTACTACCATTCCTTCTTTCACTGCTTACTAACCTCTCTTCTCTCATAGTTTGAACTGCTTATCTTCGAACATACGTTGACGCAAGCCGAGCAGTATCGTTGGTAAGTTTTTGTTGTTCCCTCGTTGTTTTGGTTTCAACCTCCCCCCACGCGCGCTGGATTCCCAACTATATTTCCTTCGTATTCCACGTTCGAATTTCGATTCGGAGACCATGTGGTTTCTCTGACCAATAGGCGCCTCTTAAGCTTGTAATTTGTTCACTATTTCTCTCCTCGTTTCAGCATTTTATCGATTTTCTCATTTATGCGTTTTGCGTACCTAAATCCACATCACCACTTGGTGTTACATTATCATTTCTCACTAGCTAGGAATACACCCCTACTGTATCAAGGCTCACTGCACTGCACTGATGACGGCTCACTGTATGCACCTGATGATGACAAACAGCAGAAAACCGATTAGGGTGTGTAAGGGATTGGGGTTTGAGCACCGCTTCTTATTGTGAATTGGGGTTGAAATCTGTATGGATGTCAAAGCTGTCTAGCTGAGCTTTCGGTGTACCTTAATCTTAGACTATCATTTCTGTTGGTCATCACTTGGCCGCTTTGTAATCCTTGTTTTATAGAATATACATTCCAAACCCACTCGACACAAAAAACCAAAGCTGTCATCTCGTTTCGGGCGTTCGTTTTCTATAAATAATTTTAATTTACCAGTGAGGTTTTCACGGTACGACAAATGCTCGTTCCTTGTGAAACTAGAAAACGGACATTTGATGACATCGCTGCCTTCCATGTAGACAGCTATTCATGCTGCGTGTTAAATGTGTGCTTCTCACGTAGTCATATTCTCACATTTCTTCGAACCTGTCATGGAATAGATATCACGTGGCAATCCTTATTTCCCAGATGCTATATGTCAAACTACTCTCTAAGGTTGTTTTAGTGCTCACATCACTGGCTTTTACACCTTATTACCGTTTTTCGGGCAACGCGCCCTAATCAGTTGGAGCCGGCAAAGTTGGTTTCAGTGAGGCGTGAGACAGTGGAATGATAACGGACGAAAACGCATTCACGTTACCAGTATCTTTGAACACTGCCTACGTTCCGAGAGATCACTTGATCACCATGACTTTGTTGTTCAGCCTGGTTCGATCTCACATTGAAGCGTTCTCTTTAGGCATTCGATATTTTACTAGTGAAGTTTACCATCCTCCGTACCAACGTTTATTGGGTTGTTTTTGGCCTCCTTCGGTCGATGTCCACCGTGGATTTACATCACAATCGCATGATTTTTTCATACTGCACATCTTTTTGGTTGACTAAACAGTCCGACTCGGGAGGAACAATCTCTCCCACAGCTCTCGCACCGATATGCAGAACTCGGTTGTATTGCATCAGTTGCACGCCGGCGGCGCGATCTGCGTTCAGCAGCCACGAGCTGTATCTGCTCCTCCTCAGCTTGCAGACGACGCTTTACACAATACCTCCAATGTGAGCGGTCAAGAGAAAGATATTCCCAAATCGTGGGGTCATACAAAAAGCTTTCATATCTCTACTGCGAACGTCTTTGTACCGCAAGTGCGGTCTTCCCAATCGTCGACTTCCTATTTGCAACTCACCATAGAGTAGATCTTTCGGAATATCACAATTTTCCATTCTGTAGACATGACCAAGCCACCGCAGGCGGCGCTGTCGCAATAGGGTGAACATGCTCTGTAGACCAGCTTTTGAAAGCACTAGCATTAGTCACTCTGTCCATCCACGATATGTTCAAGATACGACGGATGCTTCGTAGATGGAAAGCATTCAGCTTCCGTTCATGTCTTGCGTGGATGGTCCAGGTTTCGATGTCATATAGTAAAGCATTTAGTACACACGCGCTGTATGCCATCATCTTTATATTTACAGTCAACTTGCGGTTGCCCCAAACACGAGAGTTCAATTGGGACTAAATGACAGCTGCTCTGTCAATCCGCTTATCAATTTCCGTGTCTAGCGAGAGGTTATCCGCAATCGTCGAACCATGATATGTGAAATGATGTGCTGGTTCAAACTGAGAGTTCCCAACAGTGATGATTGGAGGTGATACAATCCCTTGACCAATGACTTTGGTGTTGCTCATGTTCATTGTTAGCCCAAAGTCTTTGCATGCCGACGAAAAGCAGTCGATTAGCAATTGGAGGTGTTCTTGGGAGTGAGCAATAATGGCTGCATCGTCGGCTAAGAACTGCACATGTCATGGTGGGCGCTGAACTTGTTAAGATGGATAGATGAAATTATGGTCTATCGGTGGTTCCCCGATCGGTCATTTTGCAATATTATTTATCATTATTTTCTCTTGATTCATCACAACATCTTCGGTGCTGTGGTTATAATTTAACTAGTTAGCTGCCGCAGTGGGTTGTATTAAATACTGTCCATATTTTCGCTCCGTTTTAGGTAACTCTGCTAAACACTAATCTCCGTCTTGTGTCTTCTAGGTACCAGGTCCTTTATCAGACCGGGGTGTTTATTTCACGGTCATCAGTCAGCTTGTTTCAAGTGAAATACACGTGGATCATGGCCGTTTTGCAAGTACGTAATGATTTTCTGCACAAACTTTGTTTCTTTAATGCAATGGAAAATGTTTGGCATCGAGCAATTATTCATTGTTTGTTTAAATTTAATTATCTGTGAATCTTATTTGCTTTATCATTGGTTCGCCATGCTCACTTTGGGTGTCGGATTAGCAGAAATAATGTTACCTGGGAACTTTGTTTTGTCCGAAATTGAATATTTAGAAAACCCCTATGCTTCTAGTATATTTTGACTGTGACGTGAAGGTATGACAACTGAAAATTGACTTATTCACATCTTCAAAATAACCCTGGCTCACTATGTAGTATCAATGCTCTCTCAGCTGGTTCTCCGTAATCTGCGATCCCTTTTTGCATTTGCTCAAATTAAGAATCATTGTCGAACTGCCTTTCATCGGTCAATAACCTCGGTCATGAAGAATGTGAATGAAATCACAATCCTATGTCCAGGGAAAGTGTCGTTTAGAGGTTAGATGCGGTGAGGTTGTTCAGGCCTAGACAGATCAAATGGCCAATGGCATTAAGACTCCAGCGTGTTTCTGCATGCAGCTCAGAACCGTTGGCCAATCAATGCAAACAGTGTTACGGGCACAGTACAGAAATAGAATAAAATGGCACATCAGTCCTTGGCATTAGCAGATCGACCACACCGCGACAGTAGCAACACGGCAAAGCTGTCTTCCTCCTACGTCTACCGCTTACCGCATGAATCCTCTTGGGATTCGTGTCACAAAACAAAGCCAACACTGAGAATCGGGAAAAATCAAAGAAAAAGGAGTTGCGTCGTGTGCAGAACAGACTCAACGATGTCTCGAAACACGAATATATAAACACCGACTGTCCACCCCTCAAAGCGATCAGAAATCTTTGCTTCTGACTCATTTTGATCAAGAACCACCGTAATATAATCGGGGTTGAACACAAATCATCAACAACGGCGTTTCAGCATTCCTCGATATACAGTCTCTTCGACGATCCGATAGGTAGGCAAAAACAACGACGACACCCGAAATTCGACCAATTACGGTTGAACTCACAGTAGCTAGAAACGCCGCTAAGTTCAATCGTCTAATCGCTTCTACTGAATTTTCGCTGATGATGCCAACTATTTTAGTAACAAAGCCTCCCCAATCGACCATTTTAAAGAATACAAATGATAACCTCAATAAATGATACGTTCTCCCTGCCTTGTTTTGCTAGGCTGCCAATTTCATCCTCTGCTTGACGCAAGTGATCTATCGCTTTATCCCAAGCATTTGGATCATGTTTTTGATCATTCTCTACGAGGGTTGTCTGGGAGGTCTGGCCTACGTTAACACATTCTATCGCATCATTCAAGAGGTGAGTTTAATTTTGTCATAAGCATGTTTCAGATTGTCGTTAAATGTGCTTTTCCTTTTTGTTGTTTACAAATTGCTACAAACGGACAACTCGGGGGGTCCGCGGTTGGCCAAATATATCTCGGAGCCACTCGAATTCTGATCATGTTTCTACCGATACAAATCTATTTCACGACTTGTCTGTTGGCCTTGTGTGTGAAGGTCAAATTTAATACGGTTGTTGAAGTTTGGATAAATTTGTTTTCAATCTGAAACAATTAATTTGGCTCTGCTTGTCGCTGTTTGATGTCTATAAGCATAAATAGAGCACAAACTTGCAACCATCACGATCTCGAGGGAATTAACTCATATTAGCGGGAACGATTTTCAACTATACTCGTTTTTGGTGGTGCATGGAGCTAAGTACATCACTCGTTCCATATTCCCAAAACACTTCCAAATATCGTTTTTTTACCCACGTGCATAGTGCTACACGTATTTCCCTTGTGTGTTTGATATGCATGGTATGTCTAGATTTGAATTATCTTCGGCAGTTTTAGTTTGCTCACCGTTCCACGTTGTATAGCACGCTACGTTTGCTTGCTGTCACTGATTCCTCTCTAAACCTCGATGTACTTATCCAAGTAAATTCTGTAAACAGTGTACAGGTTCGCCAACACACACAGCACCTTGACACGTGCTTCGTTGCAGGGCAGGAGGCTGCTCAGAATATCTCATCCAGCGCACGCTGACATAACCATCCCAACTCTTCGAGTTAGAAGCGGTGATTGGTTTTTGAAATCTAACCAATCCAATTACGCAGGGTTCGTTCGGGTACAAATTAGCGATCCGTTATTGGTGCGCAACTATTTTTCTTTAGCCTAAACCTCAAGGTACTAGTTTTGAAGCCAGAGTGTTCAATCTCCATGACAATTAATTCTCGTTTTTTTCCTCCCAGACTACGCCTTCGTATCGCGAATTTGCGATGGCCGTGTCAACCGTCTCTGATTCGGTAGGAATCACTGCTGCCGGGCTGCTTGCCATTCCCCTTCGAACATGGCTGTGCTCCCGCTGATCCCGTGCACTGCTACATTTCTATCGAGATTTCCGGTGGACGTGTGTGGATATTTTGTAATTTCTATTTGATTTTCATTTTTTTCTTGCACCCGAATGTTCAATTTGAGACATATCCTATTTAATTATTATCGGAATAAACTGTTTGTTCGAACAAACATTGTCTGGTCTGGTGCTCACGTTTGATGTGGACCTACGATGCACGTCAATCACAACATGCTTACTAGGTTGCCGTGGAATTAATCCTTGCAGTCTCTAACAACCAAATTCAGCTCGTGGCCCATGAAATTCGTGTTCACAAACCCGACCGAGATAATCTTGTGGACGTGAAAGATGAACCCGTGGGGTGACCGGCACCTGAAAGCGTTTGCTTCTGGTGAATGGGGTCCGTTTACCGGTAAAGAAAGTTCATCCAGCTGATGCGTAGGTCAAGCGCAACACACTCATAAATGGCACGTAGTCTGGCTGCTGTTAATATTGGCATATGGTATGGTACGAAATCATAAACCTAATCCAAGCAAAGTGCCTCACAGTCAGAGAATTCACGTGGGCTAATATGATGCTAGTTTGCCCAGGCCTAGACAGATATCAGAAAGAAAATAGGAATATTACTGGTGTATAAGATTAGGTGGTTTTGCGTGTGAAACTGCTGCGTATTACTTGTCGTGATGTCTTCAGCATATCATTTATGTGCAACCCAGACTTGACTTCCGTAACTGAATCATGTGGGTCGAACATAGGTCTACATCAACACCGCGCAAAAGTTACATTCAAAGAGCTCAGTCTCTCTTGCGACAGATCTTCGGATCTGTTTAGGTCTTCCTACTGATTGAAGAATTTGTAGTGGCAAAAAGCATTTTGCTGCCCAATTTTCATTGTATCGTGTATATTCGTTCATGGAAAGGAAACATCTCATCATGTTATGTCACGTATAGTCGATTTGAATAATCACCATACATACGTACAATCAAATCGTTTTTGCGAATATTGTGTCTAAATGTTGACGCGGTAGCATTAGTTTCAGGGAGTGCATTCCAAATTAAACACAAGTACAGCATAAACCTGTCGGCAACACCTTTAGCCATCTATAAGCGCTTCTAGTGCTTGAGCAGGAAACACTGTGGGATTCTGTGTTTGAACATCGTGGTTCGTTGTACGAACCCTATGCAACTGCGGCTTCACAGACTAACTTTGTTTAGCCATTTCCTAAATTATCAATTTTAACAGACAATTTTGAGCTGAACCAAGTTGGAAGAGCATTTTGATTCTGAGTATGTGGTAGCCTAAAGAACAGCACTTTTGCGATCTCATCAAATCGGCCATTCATTAAATTAATTTCTCCACGGGTTTTCAACAAAATTTTCGTTAAATTCTAAGGCTAATCCTACTGTCTCCACCTGATGATGGCAAACAGCCAGAAACCGGTAGTGGAGTGTAATTTCGGGGGATGTAAGCAACACATCACCTTAAGGAGGTAGGTAGGTAGGAAAGCATAAGCCTGATCTAGGCAAAGTGCCGCACAGTCAGAGACTGCACGTGGGCTAAGATACTGTCAGGATGCCCAGGCCTAGACAGATATGAGGAAGAAATAAGAACGAAATGGTAGCGAGACTCCAGTCTGTTTCAGCATGCAGCTCACTACCTCTGGACAATCAATTTAGCACGGTGTTAGCCGCACCGCACGATTGCACATCACTCTAAGGCTATCTTTTTGCCAAATTCATAATGTTTTCGTATTAACGGAGGAAAATTTGGGACGCGCATTGTTTAAAAGAATTACGAGATTTCTGATTCTACACTGAAATTTCTGCCCAAAAAGTCCGCTACGGTGTTTGATAAAAATGGGATCATGTGTTAAAGTAATAATTGAAGAGGAACAAGAAACATCTTGCATTTGACAATTTGTAACCTGATATCGAAACTTGTTCGTCATATTTTTAATTTTGTGGTGAAATTATTGCAATTGCTGATAATTTGTGTATACATGCAACTAGGTGTCGTTTACAAGAGTGCTTCTGGGCTTTTGTTGTTTTCCAAGAGTGGTTGTGCCAAACCTAACCAATAGCGGCTTTAAATGTCAAGCTCTGCATTCTACACGAAACGTTTTTGTACTTTCGTTCGCCAAGTATTGCTATCTGCACTCTGATAGTCAGCATAAACAGCTGAATGGTTCTATACATTCGTCACTGAAAGGTTGGCCATGTGCTTTCTCTTTCAGCAATATAAGTAAAACAAAAAGGGGAAACTTGTGTCCCAGAATAATTTACTGGGTGGTAATAAGTCTAGACTGCAACTCACTATGTAGATGGGTGTTCAGTCGCTTGATGCAGTCTCACCTTACAAAAATGAGTAAACAGGTCGAAAAATATGCAGAACATTATGTATGGTGGTCGGGTCATTGTGATTTGCTTGGAAGCATGAAGAGGCCGTCATCTGCTATCGAACGATATGCAATTCGTCAAGTCGGTCAAACGAGTCTTGAAGTAAGCCGGTCGGCGCATAATTGATTGAAAAATAGGAGTGAAAGTCTGGACAGACATGTTGAGATCAGTTTTGTTGTTGTTACGTTATTTGCCTGTATTATGCCGATGCGTGAAGCGTTGTTCTTGTCGTGTGCATAACAAAGGCGTTTGACCAATCGGATTTCTCTTCGTTTGTGGGATTCGTGGCTGAATGGAATTAGCGCTGCGCAAGTTGACCTCAGCGTTGAATTGAGACACAATTGTCAAGTGGGTGTGAACTGCAATGGTTGCATCGAGTGCCATCGAAGCTTGTGTGAACAATATCATCAAAACCAGGTTTAGCAGTGACTGATCGGATGAAACACTTCACCCGTCCCTACAATAAAATCATCCATCGAACAGTCTATTTTATGATCGGGACGGAAGACTATCCTAATAAAACATTCGTCTCCCAAAGCGAGAGTCGAGGAGCATCATATTGTATCATGCAGGAAAAGAGTCCCAACATTTATAATTCTACAGATAAACGATTGTTTGAGGTAACGTGCCAATCCTTCACACTCTCTTAAACCGTCACACCTGATTATGCAGATGTTCTGCAAAGAGAGTTTATTATAAAGTTTGATTGATGACTGGAAACACAAGTTTTGGTTACATCAACTATATACAGCTTCGTTTCACGACAGATTTCGTTCAGTTCAATTACTTTGATGGTAAAAATGTTTGTGCTGGTGTGCACATGCAATGGATCATTAGGCCTCACCCCAAGAGAGCAGAGACGAACCACGTAAGATGAGAGCTATCTTACTTTATTGATAATATAATTAAGATTATGAGTCCATCGCGTGAAGACTGGACCTTACATTGGCACGTTTTGTGTAACTTCGTAACATCAAGTTATATTCGGTAATGTCGTTTGGGCATAGACGAAGCCACTCGCATCAGGAAGGCTGGGTTATAGAGGTTGGACGGGTAATGCTCTATAGAGCCAAAAACTGGTCGAGAACCCTAATTGTTCTCCAGTCTATGTATGGGTCACCTGGCAGTTTTCCAGTCAGCATACAATAATGATAACAACTAATACAACTCAAAGGTTAATCGGACGTCGTGCTCGACAAACCGGGTCGCCTTACCTGTTGAACCATATTCGTAACAACTCTTGAACCATTAGGTTTCAGTATCCAGTGTAATAATCTATCGGTATGAAACTTTTTCAAGATTAGCATATCTATAATCCAAAACTTATTTGCATACATAGGTGCCATGAATGTCAATCAGACCAGCAAGCTTCTCTAGCCCCCTGCAAAGATTTATTTTTAATCGATGTCTGCTACTTGTCAGAAACAAGGCTTTATGATGACACTACGATAATCGAATTGACTGCATTAAAACTTTTCCGACGGGCACTTTTGCGCTGTTCATGTAATTCTTTGCTTTCTCCTCAGACCAAGCGGATGTATGTATAGTTCCAAGTACGTTTTCAGAAAGCTCACTTAAAGACGGGATTCCCGTCAATCACAGGATGTGTGTCGTCCGACTAGCTACATCTTCAATACTATTTCCCAAACTAAAATGAAGCGCTGCTTGGTCGTAATAGCCACTTATTTTCCAACAAATAGTAGCACTGGTGACAGTAAATATATCTTCTATCAGGAACTATGTACACTCTTGCGGTGCGCAAAGAATTCTGATATATTTATTCTTACTTGAGATATGAATGCTCAAATTGACCGCCGAGATGCTGCTGAGTCGCAACTCGGTGGTGCATTCACTTTCGATGCTCAGAGGACAGATAATGGTGAACGCTTTCTGTATCTATGTGCACATCACAGAATATTTATTAGTAGCAATTCGTATGTACATAAAATGCGGCTGTTTGCAACTTAGCGACCAGGCATTGACACAAATTGACCATTATTTGTTATTCCTTTTTCATGAACGAATTCAAGGAATCAAGGATTTATGGTTAAGATCTTAATACTTTACAACACCACATGATTACGGTATCAATGAAAATGTGAAAACATTGTACTATATATTGAGTAGAACATAGTAAATGTAAGTCGCAGGAGTGATGTTCTGTTGCAAGTATAAGTTCAATTTCACTTTAAACATCGCGAAGCAATGAGAGTCAATTACATGGAGTAGGGAATTTCAAAGAATATATCACGTACGGCGAAAAATGGTCGCCGACATTCAATACGGGAACTTTAGACGTCATTGCACACATCAAGCAAGTGTCTTGGTGGATGTCCTTCGGTAGATAGATTTTATAGATCAGAATAATATCGCGCCCTATCCTCCTTTTGGTAAAGTCACAGAGACCCAGACGGCTCAATATTTCAGTGTACGGATCATTGAGAAGACTTATCACTAAATTCGTTGCTCTGTGATAGATTTTATCAAAGAGAGCAACATCTTTTTAGAAATCAGAACTAAGGTCGTTTTATGGTAGAAAAAACAGTAAGATTAACAATAACCGTAGGATGACGAGTAATATAGACTAAAACTATAAAATTTCTCAAAAATCAATAGGAACAGTCATATACCGCACGGTTCGTCATATACTCATCGAGTTTAGAAATGAAAACGGCAACAGATTCCGAGCGTGTTATTACTTCAGGTAAAATGTCCCAAGTGAAACAAATTCCTACCGATAAAAAATTACGACGAATATCCAATCGAGAATGTGGAATGCTTAAAGCCTTTCAATGTTTTCGTGTTCAAGTAAGGCCGTTGGGCTTTAGCAAGTGTTTAAGGGGATGGTTTTCAGTATGCAAGATTTTGAATGCCAACAGGAGTTCACTCCGTGTCTGTCGTTGGGTAAATCCATTGCTTCGGACCTGATCTTACTGCCCTACCTGAGGAGTGCCAACAGCACAACCCGGTCGTGGGGTGTGATGACGGAAAAGCATGCAAATGAAATATTTTGTTCCATGTAGATTTGTTTTAACATTCGCCCTTAGAAAGGTAAATTTCTGTAACTGGACACCAACTTTGTCGCACGATGATAAATCCGGTCAAGTATTTCGATATCCTTCCTCAGCCATGATGCCTAGGCTTGGATGTAATATTCCATAACAGGACGTACATACGTATTAATTAATCGGGGTAAGGTTTCGGGCGTGAAAATTCCGAAAATCCTTTTTAGAAGAATCAAGATACGGTAGGCTTTATTGTACCCCGCCCATCAATGATGTCCAGATGTAAGTTTAAAAGACACCCAGATACCGACATCTTTTTCTGCGGGGGTCCAGACGAGATCTTGCGTACCAAGCTGATACGTGTGGTGAAGAGATTTTTCAAGCCGCAGCATTTTACATTTCGCAAGGTTAAATGGTAACTCATTTGACTGGGACCAACGAAATAAGGTGCACAGATCCGGTTGTGATGCCAGACAGTCATTAACAGACCTGGCACGTTTCCATATTTTAATATCATCGATAAACAGTATCAAGTTACGTCCAATATCCTCGTTCATGTACACCAAGAATACAAGAGGTCCATGCACTGAGCTTTGCGGAACTCCAATTGTGATGTCTATTCTTCTTGAGAAGGTGCTGCCAACGCGAACTTGGACGTGTCTATCAGTAAGATAGTCCCTTATCCAATTCAGCAACATTCCCGTTATTCGATGAGCTTCGAGCTTTTTTATTAAAATGTCATTGTTGACTCTATCAAAAGCTTTGGAAATGTCATTGTAACAAGCATGTACATCCTCACCTTCGTCTAATGCCTTGGTCAAAACCTCGAAAGTTGTAAGAAGTTTAGATATACAGTAACGATTTCTTTGAAAACCGTGTTGTGCTGCGGTCAAAATATTTTGGTTTTCAAAACGTTCTCTTAGGCGCGCAGTCACAATGCGTTCCATTAATTTAGAGATCACTGGAAGTAGCGTTACCGTTCTATAGTTTACCGTGTCTGAATGGCTACCGCCTTTATAAATAGGAGTTTTCATCCCGGCTTTCCAATGCGGTGGTATTTTTACTTCATGTAGTCTGAGATTGTTTATGCGCGTAAGAGGAGCAGGCGGGTAATTTTGTCTGCGCCTGTGGACTTCTTTTCGTTTAGTTGACAAAGTTCCCGTCCTACCATATATTCACTGACAGTCATTTCACTTAATAATTCCAAACGTGATGAATTTGGTAAAACTTGATATGGGATACAACGTTTAGTACTGAAGACAAGTGAGTAAGACGTTGCTAAAGCATCAGCGGTATCTTGGGCAGAATGAGTCTATCCATTAGGGGGTTGTACAAAGAATACGTCTGGTTTGATTCTTGATCGCTCATTTACTATCTTGTAGAGAAGGTTAGGATTCATTCCCATTCTCTTTTAAGCAAGTTGCATTGGAACTACGTGCGACCTTTTCTTACAAGTGTCGTGACGTGATTCCGTATTTTACAGAATCGCTTCCCTACCAAAATTATTATGATTTAACCAAGTCTCTTTCTTTATAGCTTACTACTTCTGTATTCTACTCTGGATAACAAACTGGTAGCTGTGGTTGCAGTTGCGTGATATAAAATGGAGTTTTCATCATCTTCGAATTCATGTTTAGGTATGGATTAGAACAGCGTTTCCCGTGGCTAGGCCACGTTGGTACATATAGCGCTAAGGATTATACCCGCGGATGTTGCTTTATAATTTGAGTCGGTCTTTTTAAAACTGGTCTTGGTGAGTCCTTTCTGTTAATTTGAGGAGTCACTGATCCCGGCGAACACTTACACGTTTCAATCACCATCTGCGCGGTTATCTGGGCAAATGTTGGCCTGTTCGAGTATGATGGATTTTCTATCAGCTCTTTTACAGTACCCTCTAGGTCTGCCAACGACGGTATATTTATGACGTTTATTATCAGTTCATTCGGTTTTTGGTATACTGGATTCTAGTCCATTTAAACGCGTCTCAATCCATTCTCAGGAGTTTTCGCCTCCGAGGATGTCATAGTTTTTTGGCCTTGCAAAACTGGCCAACGTAACGAACACCGGAACAAATTTCTCCATTAGTAATCGCTATCAACTCCGAGGTCAGCGATTTGTCGCCTTTTTTCACGCACTTTCAACAAACAAGCGTAACATGTGACAGGCTCGCTTGAGGACTTACTGGTTTTTATTTCTTTTCGGGATCATCGGATCAGGGTTGTGAGTAGCACTGTTCAGTGGTGTATGCACAAGCAGTGGTTCTGTTGAACGATCTATGATGAATATCGCGAGCGCGACAAAAACGTGGTGGTCACGAATAAGAGCAAAATCAGAATTGAATCCGGCGATCCGCTTCGGCAGTTGATCGCACGATGTTGAAAATATAAACACTCGATGGTGAAGAATAAGATCTTTCTGACGAGGACTTGAACAGTATTAACAACGTTGCACGCGTAGATCCAATATGGGAAATCACGATACATCCAATTTTGTTCGTATTATCGAATACCGTAACGGCAGTGAGATATCCAAATAGAGCTAGCTTCGAGGGTATTCCAGCAAGGTAGAATATACCTACTTACGTGTTAGTGTAAGAATAGTATATCCTAATAATCAGGAGCTCGCAATATGCGCACGGCACGTAAAGCTGATTTACTATGCTATGTTACTAAGGCGATACTTACTATGTTATGATTATTGTGAAACCATACTTAAGGTGACCAAAATTTTTTAAATCTTGTATCTCGTCAAAAGCGCTAAACGAAGGGGTTTCATTGAAAACTATCTCTCCTTCTGGAACACTTACGTAGATTTTGATCAAGAGCGCTTTCAATCGAGATTTATATTAAAATTCTCTGGTCTAAAGACAGTCATGTCTAAGCGCATACCATACGAGAAGCTTTCGCAACCGACAATTCAGTAAGCTTATCTAAGCTTATTGTTTCGTAATTTATCAATTACCAATTTTAGCGTTTCTGAATCGGCACATCACATTGATTTAGGATACAGTTAAATTCATTGTACCATGGAGGCACATAAATTGTGAATTAAACATTGTCCAAACGTTTTCTGTAACCAAATGTTTAACAGAGAGTAAATAAATAAATAAGTTTACCATCTGTATTCAATCGGTTAGAACAGTTTTGGGTAACGTATTAGCTAAATCGACCTTGATCCCCGACATACCTACGTGACTTGACTCCCTCTAGGTTTACTATAGACTGCTCAACAGAGTTGATGGTTGTCATGTTATTCAGTCACGCTCAGTAACCTATCACTCTTAGCACGACGAAGCTTCTGTCAGAAGTGAAGTGCTACCGAAAAACTGTTCTAACCGATTGCATACAGTTCTTGCCATTATGAATACAAGATCAATCCAAAACATATTCCAATCAATTGGTTTACAATCCGTATAGAATTCGTTGTTTTTATTGTTAAAACTAGCCTGACGCTGAAATAACGAACATTTTCGAATAAAGTTTTGTTCTTCAATTTGACGCACTAATCTTCAAGGTTATGCTTATCTATTTACTGCCGCTACGGGCCAGGCCAAGGTCAATCAATAAGTGGACACCCTGGGATTTTCAAATTCATCTTTGAATTGATTAATCGATCTGGGTTGCTGAGATTCATAATTCACACGCTCGGCCTAGCAGACTGCGGAAGTCTAGACACAGAGCAACAAAATCAAAATGGTAAGTAGCTTAGCTTTAGTGCGATGTTTCATATTATAACTCTTTATGAACATTATGCATGTAACTATTATATGGAATCGGATTTCAGCGTGAATGCATCAGTATCCATGTCGGTCAAGCTGGCGTCCAAATTGGCAACGCATGCTGGGAACTCTACTGCTTAGAACACGGAATTCAGCCTGATGGACAAATGCCCAGCGACAAAACAATTGGAGGTGGCGACGATTCTTACAACACCTTCTTCAGCGAAACCGGCGCCGGTAAACATGTTCCTCGAGCAGTGTTCATCGACTTGGAGCCAACAGTGGTCGATGAAATTCGAACTGGAACCTACCGTCAACTTTTCCATCCAGAGCAATTGATCACAGGCAAAGAAGATGCAGCTAACAATTACGCACGTGGCCATTACACCATCGGGAAGGAAGTGGTCGATTTGGTTCTCGATCGAATTCGCAAACTGGCGGATCAGTGCACTGGGCTCCAAGGTTTCCTGGTTTTTCACTCGTTTGGCGGAGGCACCGGGTCCGGCTTCACATCCTTATTGATGGAAAGATTAAGTGTTGATTATGGAAAGAAATCGAAACTGGAATTCTCCGTTTATCCTGCACCTCAAATTTCCACCGCAGTGGTCGAGCCATATAATTCGATTCTGACAACGCATACTACACTAGAACATTCAGACTGTGCGTTCATGGTTGACAATGAAGCTATCTATGATATTTGCCGGTAAGCCATCGAGTCGAACATAACGCTTCCCACATTATGTGCACTAAACTTTGATTACTATCCCGTTCGCTTGCTTGAAGTGGTGCTTATGTCGTTTGTTAAATTAATTTTGCCTCCTTATTGAGGATACGATGATATTATAAGTCGACTTGTCGCCGCGGTGCATACGATTGAAGTCAAAAATGTATGAGGGATGTGCACCGGCGCAAAATAAAAGGTCCGCTTGACTACACTTATGCAGTTGAAATAGACATCCGATCAAATCCTCTAGGCGATGCCCACAAATTTAACTTCCCTTAAAATAGCTTCTCTCGTTTGATTTTAATCATCACAGTTCCCATAATAAATTGCTCATATTTGTGCTTGTTTTAGGCGAAATCTGGACATTGACCGACCTACCTACACAAACTTAAATCGACTGATAGGACAAATCGTCAGCTCCATCACCGCTTCCCTACGCTTCGATGGTGCCCTCAATGTTGATATAACGGAATTCCAGACCAACTTGGTACCTTATCCTCGAATCCATTTTCCTCTTGCAACATTTTCTCCCACTGTTTCGGCTGAGAAAGCTTATCACGAACAACTCAGTGTGGCTGAAATCACCAACGCGTGCTTCGAACCGGCAAATCAAATGGTCAAATGTGATCCCAGGCATGGCAAGTATATGGCTTGCTGTATGTTATACCGAGGTGATGTCGTACCCAAAGACGTGAACGCCGCAATCGCTACGATCAAAACCAAACGAACGATTCAGTTCGTCGATTGGTGCCCCACGGGTTTCAAGGTTGGTATTAATTACCAGCCACCTACCGTAGTGCCTGGAGGTGACTTGGCCAAAGTGCAACGCGCAGTATGCATGCTGAGTAACACAACTGCAATTGCCGAGGCATGGGCTCGCTTGGATCACAAGTTCGATTTGATGTATTCTAAAAGAGCATTCGTACATTGGTACGTTGGTGAAGGTATGGAGGAAGGAGAATTCTCCGAGGCACGGGAAGATCTTGCTGCGTTGGAAAAAGATTACGAAGAAGTCGGCGCCGACAGCGTGGAAGCAGAAGGCGAAGAATTAGGAGAAGAATATTAGGAATGGCTAAAAATGAACAAATTCTAAGAGAGCACAGAACTCTAAGCATCTCGTCATTTTAAGCTCCGGCCTCTTTTCAGTGTCATTCATTGCTTTACTTGTTTTATGATTCATTCCGAGGTTAGTTCTCCAAGCTGCGAACAATTTTCTGTACTCACGAACGAAACTTTCCCCCTTAGTTCTCCCGCTAACACAACGCTGGCACCGTCATCAGTCAAAGGTGCACTGGCACTTGAACAAAACGGCGGGAATATCAGGTTATATCACTGATAAAAATTGAATTACAACAAATTTGAGACCCAAATTTCCGTGTTCTTTTGTGTTTAGCCTGGTGGTAGCTGTGTGACAAATATTGTCGTCTAACCCGCATGCTGTATGAATTAGTGTCTGTGGGAATGTGAAAAATTCCGCGAAGTCTTTAAAGTGATCTAAGATATTTAATGATTGTAAAAGCACTTAGCTTAAAACTAACCATAAGATTGTAATAATTCAAATAGAAAGAAAAACCTACACAAGGGATTAGCTGTATACAAATTCCGGAAACGAATGATGTAAAAATAACGAAATTTAGTCTTGAAATCAAAAAAGTTATTAACGTTGCCACTTGTTGAAAGTATACAGTAACAGAGTTATGTGTTGCTCACATCCCCGAAATTACACTCCACAGGTGGAGACAGTAAGATTAGGTTCAGTAACAGCTTGTGATGCAACTTGGATGGAAAGCGGTTCTTTCAGCTTAAGATCATAGATACGAAAGTTGGGCGTCTTCACCCGAAAGGTTCATGTAGGGATTGGATGTATCGAATATTTCTAAAGTTTTTGGTGGGAAAAATAGAACAAATCCAGGAAATCTATTGTGTAAACTGCTTGTTTTGCCTGCCGAGCACTAGTTTCTGTTATGTATGATGGATTCTCTACATTGATTCGTTATCGTATTGAAGCGAATACTTGTAGCTCAGGGATTGAATGTTGTGTTCGCTGAGCTGGCATTGTAGCAGTAGGACGTTTCGTCATCAACCTAGATGACAAGGAGAAACAAAATTGCGAATGGATATCGTGATGATCACACATGCCTACGAAAGACTGAGGAAATACAAAGCTATAAAAAATGAAGAACGAGCTAGGTGCGACGTCCACATTGGGCAGCAACTAGCAGATGACCTGGAGAAAGCAATTAAAATAAAAACGGGCCAAGCAAATATGAAGAAGCGAAGAACACTTGACCTGAAATCGCAAAGAATCACGCCTAATGAATGGGATAATTACGTAGAAACATGGGTGAGAAATTTCTCAACAAATCAATTGACAACGACCGAAAAGCGGGTGCTTGCGAAAGGACTAAAATTTAATAATCGGGATGCCGACACAAGTGAATTCTTAGCGGGTCTGGAAGATATAATCAAATCTCAAGATATGAATCAAGACATGAGAGAAAATGTTTGGCTAAAAATCATTCCCGCATGACAGAGAAACAGAACACCCGATGTTTAGCTATGAGGAAAGGAAAGCCATCAAACAACATAAAAGCGAATAGAACAGTCATTAAACCGCAGACAAAGGGCGAATGACGGTAGTCATGGATAAAGCTAATTACATCACGAAAACTGAAGAACTGCTGCGGGACACGAACACCTACCGACAGAACAGTGAAGATAAAACAAAACGACTAGAAAACAAGATTAACACTGCCCTCAAGAGACTGAAGTTCAAGGCCCAGATCACCACCCAAGTCCGTTTCCTTGTCAGTGCTTTCAAGAATATGGGAACCAATGGTGTAAGAGAACTCGAAATATCTTCCAACAGTCAATACCTTGCATTTTCTGAAATTGAAAGGTAGTTTATTTCTAACTAACCAGTCAATACTTAGTCGAATGACACGGTCGCGGAGATAATCCTAAAACCAGGCTAGTAATGAACCTTTGATTCCACATAGCAGACTGTGGTTGACACGATCGAATGCTTTTGACATATCAAGATAACAAGCGTGTACTGTGAGACCTTTGTCTACAGCTTGTGTCCAGTCATCGAGGGCGAGCAGAAGGTTTGAAAGGCAAGAGTATCTTTTTCTGAAGCCGTTGTTCGACTGCGAGCAAGCAATTGTCTTTCAGATGTTTTGTGACGCTGTTTGCTACGAGGCGGTCCATCACTTTAGAGATCACCGGTAGAAGTGTTACTGGTCGATAGTTCTATATTTCGGAACGGTTTCCTCCTTTGTAAATTGGGATAATGATGCCATTCTACCAATCCCAGGGAACGAAACTTTGGGATAAAGAGAGGTTAAACAATTAGTTCAGGGGCGTACACAAAGTAGAAGCACAGTGTTTGAGGATCAGCTGGGTAATTTCGTCAGCTCCGGGAGATTTTTTCGTGTTGAGATTTAGCAATGTGCGGAGGACACTGTCCGGGGCAATAGGTAGTTGTTGTAAAACGTTTTGAGGTGAGATTACGGGAGTTAAGGGACAGATAACGGTGTTTCGTGGGCTGAAGACAGTGGAGAAGAAATGGGCTAGAACTTCGGCAGATTGCGATGCTGTGGTTGTTGTCCCATCACGTGCAGCAACCCCTGGTTACACCCTAGACCGGTTATTTATGATCTGATAGAGAATTTTGGGGTTTGATTCCATTTTGTTGATTAAATGTTTTTCATAAGTCAATTTGTCATCAACAACAAGTTTGTTCACCTTATTTCTCGGCAAACGGAATGTCTCCCAACTCTCAACAGTGGTATCGTGTCGATGAGCCCGCCACGCAGCATTTCGCAGGCACCCATTTTGGCGTTCGGCTACTCAGCTTAAACGTACATCCATTTTTTGCACCTTTGGAACAAGATTAGAGTGCATTTCAACGGCAGATTTAGGTTTGTTTATCATCCACTGCCACTAATCGTGCACACGGACGGACTTAAGACCATCGTCCGTGGCGTTCTTAAGACATTAAGCCAACTGGAATGAAACCAGAGTCGTTGCAAGAGGACGCACGCGCCACATACGGGAATTCCTCGAAGCGTGACACTTTACAACGCGGTCATTGAATCAACACGTTTAATTGGACGACATGAATGTGCCAATGAGAAACCGAACATTAAGCCGTGTGACCTTGAGAACAACCAAAGGTTGTCATAGCCGGGGTGGCAGTGTGCATAAGCTCCCAGTCTATAAAATGCTCCCATATGGCGCGCGTCTCAAATAGCCCCTGACAAACAAGTCCACCTTCTGGCCTGCACGAGTGGCTCCCCGAGCCCGGCGGAACTGCTTCTACCAACAGGAGAAGGGGCGAGTGACTGGCTCCTGAAAACCAGTTTGCTTCGGGCAGATGGAGCTCGTTAGCCTGGGAGGGCAATTCATCTAAGGGAAGGAAAACCTTGATTTCACACCCGCTGCTTTGCGGAATACCCGATCGCGGGAAAGGCCTCGGGAGAAAACCGTGAGAAAAAATTTGGAACAGTCTCGTAGACGGTTAGCTGGTGCACACCATTTCTCTCTGGCAACTCCCTTCTGCCTTGCAGGTCGCACTTGGTTGCGCAAAGGCTAGAGATGCTAACTCGAACAAACGCCGAGCGGTGCTGGGGATGCCGCTTTATACCTAAATTCCCAAGACCCTTCATTGAAGCCGACTCATCCTCCAGGAGATAGTCGCACAAAGTAAGTAGGAAAGAAACAGAACGGTCAGCGTATAAAATAAGAAAACACGACGATTACGAACACTTCACAAGAAGCTCAGCTGACGATGTCATTTAGCTTGACGAAACGTCCTACTGCTACAATGCGAGCTCAGCGAACACACAACATTCGTTATCATAACTGAGACCAAGACTGCACAAAATACTGAAACGCATAATGGGAAAATATAAAACACTCGTTTGTCAAGCTTAAGAACGCTTTTTACGAAAGTAGTGCGTGTTTGATGTGCGGTTTATAAGCTGGAGCACATCCAGAGACCAATATTTTGCTTCATTGTACATGCATATTGAGTTTATGTGCTTTTTCCCATTGAAGTAGTTGCACTTGTTGAAGTTCACTAGTAGCCAACCCTTTACGAATCTTGCAGTGCATTAAAATATTTCTTATCAAGCACACAGCCCTCAGAAATACGGATGCGCAATAACGATTTGTCGAAAATCACACATGAAGCAGTAGAAAGCCGTCTTGACTGCGCACCTGGACATGTTTTCTAAGATGAGGGACAGTTAGCGTCAACATGAAGCTGGACAACCCGCAGCCAATCAGGTGGCAATAATACTGTGTGATACTCCGCTGAGTGTATTGGTCCGAGGAAGCAACCGAAAAGCAAACTCTTATTCCGCTTTAACCAATGCATGTATCGATACTTTTACTCTAGAGCTCACTAGAGCAATGGACCGCTTAACTGTACTAAAGGTCCTGGTCTACCCGGACTGCTCGATCAGTCTCAACCAATACTCGATACATTTCTGACAAGCGTATTAGTATAATTTCTTCGCAACGTCGCTACGACCAAATTATTTGAGTACATTTCAAAAATTCTAAAGTTGATTGTCAGACCAAAACAGAAGGGTTGCTCATCCAAATTCCGAAAATGAGAATGTGTGGACCGTTATAGTTCTATGTAGGATTTATTAGTCATCGACCAAGACTGGTAAGTTAAACGAAGGTCCTCATCTACCTATTGCGCCCATGACATAATGGCAAGATGTTATACGCTGACCGTTCTGTTTCTTTCCTACTTACTTTGTGCGACTATCTCCTGGAGGATGAGTCGGCTCCAATGAAGGGTCTTGGGAATTTAGGTATAAAGTGGCGTCCCCAGCACCGCTCGGCGTTTGTTCGAGTTAGCATCTCCAGCCTTTGCACAACCAAGTGCGACCTGCAAGGCAGCAGGGAGTTGCCAGAAAGAGGTGGTGTGCACCAACTAACAGTCTATGAGACTGTTCCAGATTTTTTCTCTCTGTATTGGCCTGTGATCATTCTACCCTCGCAAGCAATGAAGAATTGGGGGTGACGAGCAAGGCACAAAATGAAAAGGATTGAGCACGCATGTAGGTAAGGACGACAAACACGTTAGAAAGCCAACTGACAAAGAATTTACGACAGACAATCTAGTAGCATGCGTCACTCAAAGTATTTTCATAACATTTTGGAACGCTTAAACAATGCCAGTGAATAAAATAGAAAAATATCATTATGAGCAATAGACCTCGTCCTGTTTCAAGGACATTTGCAACACAGCAAAGTTGAAAGCAATCGGTGAAATGCACTGAACTTAAAAAGTTCGCGAAACAAAGGAAGGAATCAATAGCAGTAGTCTATTCGAAGAATAATGCAACGTGAAAGCATTTTGAGAATTGAATACGAAGCACTTGAAACGTCGTATCGGTTACAAAGTTATATCACGAGAAAAGTGCCCGCTGGAGACGTTCATGCCCCTCGGAGGTAAGACTGCAAATTCGTTCATAATCTTCTCTGAAACAAAACGATGTTAAAACTCATAAAATACAAACAGAAAGCAATAGGGGTGGAACAAGTAGGAACCGCATTGTGTTTCAAAATCAAAAGTATTCTCACATGGGAATTGACAGTGGATCGTTACGAAAAGTCATGAGACATGAAAGCAACACGCTTATATCCACGTCCAAGATAAGTGTAGACTTCATGCGAGCATTGTTACTAGATCTCCACGTTCTTATCACCTTCCTCAACTAAAACCGTTTCATAAGGTATTTTTATTCTGTACGTGTATGTTTTACTTGGAACTCCCTACCCCGTAACGTTGCACATTCACCCAGCTTGGATATATTCAAATCGAACTGGACAACTTCATGTCGACCAATCCAAACATTGAAACAATATATTCTGCATCATAAAGCTTTGAACCAATGCATCGAAGTAAACTATACATATTTACCCTATCAAACTGGTTGAAAACAATTTCTGCTCTATGTATTTTTACGTGATTCCTGAACTAATCAGTAGGCAAACAAACCCCGTTTTACTACCTATGTTATTTGTAATTCGCATATTATTCTGTGGTTTTTGTAAAGCTATGTGCTTTTTAGACCATTAAATTGAATAACTCCCCACGATTTTGTATCGATTGAGCATTTACATGTCAATCGAATGGAAGAAAAAAACAGATCGACCACAGGGTTCAACGAGAGAAGTTTGCCGCCTGGCAGAACGCGAACCGCAACACGTTTAATTTCGGACATCAGTCCGCTTGAGCAACCGGACACAGTATCTTAGACCATGTGGCACTTTGCTTGATCAGGCTTGTGTTTTCATTCATACACATATACACACGGACCCTTTGGATTAAAATGTTTGACTGCATACATCCTAAAAGGAATCTAATGAGAATTTCGAAAATAGTAGATTAACCATTGTGAATGCATTCCACTGATGGTGAGAAAGTGCACTCAACAGTATCGGTGCTAAATGCACTGCAAGACGCTTCGAAAGAAGTTTTGCTGATGATGTCATCTAGCCTGATGATGAAACGTCCAAGAACAACTACGCAAGCTCTGCGAACACACGATGAACACCATGCACGTAGTATGTCCGCACATAAGATACGTTACAATAAACCGAGTAAAACATTTAGCTGTCGATAACCACTCAGACAGAACTCTGACGGATGCTGTCATATGTATGGTGCTAGACAGCATGTCGACCTTTGAGTGTATATCAATCTCAACAAACTCGTATCGATGGGAGAATTCAGAATCTCTTTTTAACAAATGTGATGTTCTTGGATTAGAAACGATCGATTCCAACTGCCGATCTTTGCGATCAAGATTACTATGTTTGTTAATCATCGAAATGTGGTCACATTGTGTGAATAAAAGCAAGTACGGCCGACAATAGTTAATTCCCATTTACATACGCTGTGTTTTTCTATCTCAAATCTTCCCAGGCCTGGACAACCTTCTTTCCACGTGCAGCACTTTGCCTGGATCAGGCTGATGTGAACATCGGGCATCGCAAATACATGTGATGATCGATACGATCCATTGTTAACCTTGTTGACAACATTCCTATAAAGCATTGATTCAACTGATGCCTAAATGTGGAGTCGTTCCATATAAGGTAGTGTTCTTCATCTTACGCTATAATTTGCGTACATCTAGGGCTGAACGCAGTTTCAGAGCTAGATGAGAGCTGGAACCGCATGTGCGCTAAAATATTCGCAGTTTGTGCTCGCTTAACCCAGCACTGAGTTATCTAGATATTTACCTGATGTAAACTTTCGGGAAAAACATGCACCTGATTTTATTCACGGTCGCGCAACCCGATGCTGCCTCATCCTTAAGGAGCAGTGTGTTGTGTCCCATTTATACGTTAGCCGTTTACCATCGTTATCCATGCGACGCGTCTTTGAATTGAGGTATAAAACCCGTAGCTCGCAACGCCTTTACTGTTCTCAGAGGATATTTTACCAGGTATAATTGACGTTTACTTAAGGGTTTGAATAAAGCAACTTGTTCGCAAAAGTAGTCGTCTTAAAACACAAATGACAGAATGCTGGTGAACATGGAAAATACAATCAACTGTATAAGTCGCCACTTTGGCCAATCGAAACGCTATAAAAGCTCTATCAAGACAACGATTTGCTGTTTGATATTGATTTCATTTTATGGTTATGTTGTAGAGCCTGTAATGGCATAACGAAAAGTAATTTCTTCGCATAGGCACGCGTTTTGATCACGTCATCCTTCAAAAGAAACACCATAGTTTGGTTTATCCGCCGTTAGACCTCAGCAGCATCGTCTCTATTATGCCGCAATGGCATTCCAACCAGATCTGTTACGGTGCGCCACCAACAAACGGTATGTATGTATGGAAGCACAAGCTAGATCCAGGCAAAGTGCCGCGCAGTCATATGACTGCATGTGAGCTAAGATGCTGTCAGATTGTCAATGCCTAGACAGATAGGTAAACAGTAAGCGATATGGCAGTGAGACTCCAGCTTGTTTGAGCATGCAGCTCACTACCGGGTGGCGGCATTTAGATCGGGTATAAAATGACGGATTTACCAAATAGATTCCTCAAGAAGTTTGAAGATATCGCAAACGGAAACAAAATGAGTGTATGTTAGCTCCTTATTAGGCTGCTAAGTGAGTATCCCCCGTTTCATTTGCATGAGGCGATACAGGCTATATGAGTTCACGCATTGAACGGGTTCTAGTCTATCACAGTTATTTATCAAAGTATTATTGGTGTCCTGTGTATCACGGGAAAATAGGAATATGCACATTTTTTTTTATAAAAAACTTGCAACCGTAGCGCGAATCGAACCAGAAATTTCTCGTGAGATGAACATGTTAATCGTTACATCACCGAAGACCGAGAACGCTGGTACAAGAGTGCGTGTGTGCAACAAGCAACACAAGTTCACATACCAAACAGTAAGATGTGAAGAAAACACACACCGCCATAAGTTACGCTAAAATGTCTTACCGAATATTCCTGGGAACTAGTGATGCCATTACGGACCAAGGCGGATGCAACGCATGCAAACGCATGAGACACAATTGGTACAACGTCCGATCCAGATGCAAAAAGTACACTTCCGAGAGTTCACGTAGACCTGAAAGTATTACGGAATACGGTGGTCACGTGGAAATTGAACAGCAGCGAGCTGCAAGAGGAACTCGCGAAAAGTAGGACACAAAAACGAGAATCAAACCGAAAAAGCAACATCCCAGTATTTTCGCTAGCGATGTTGCATCACTACCAACATCGAATACACAATTTGAACTTTAATAACCTGTTCCTGAAATTGTATTTTTAAACAACCCTTGTTTGATGAGCTTGCAAACTCATTGAGTGTGCGGACCCGGATATTTTACATCTTTCGGAACTTGATTCATGGATAGAACTCACCAGAATAGGGAAAAGGCTTTTTCATCTTGCATACGATATTTGATCCAGTCTGTGGAATTTGTTTCTATATTGTTGCACCTGACCTACGGAATTAACTAGAAATTGACTGCTTACTTTGTACTCACCCGAATTAGACTATATGTATGAATGTAGGAAATCACAGGTCTAGTCCGAGCTAAAGTGTCGCACAGTCAAACACTGCACATGCAGCTCACTATCGGTGGCCAATCAGTTTATCGCGCGGTGTTAGCTACACAGTGTAGAAGTACTGTACGCGATGACACATCCTTGCATTCAAATAAAACTAAATTTTATACAGAATTCGTATACAACAGACACATGCACGAATGTGCAATCATGCACAATTTCTGTGCTGCGTAGGTAACGCAGTGCTAGATTGATTTCCAACCAATAATTGGCAACAGAATCGAAATTACAAGTCCAGTCGATACAGCTGTTGAAGATTTCTTCAATAGACCAATGTATTGTGGTGCTCACCTTCCCAACACTTTTTAATAAAGTTTGAACTCCAAGGAAAACTGAATCGACCATCAGTTTGGAACCATTAGAACAGGTATCAATTTTACACTGACACTAAGCGAAGATATGTATAATTTTAGGTGAAAATTTTCAAAGCACACGGGTGCTTGCATTCGAGGTTATACCTTCTTTAATTCTTGAGATTTAGTACGTATACCTCGATCGATATCAGCAATCCTTGCTTAAAAGTGATTGGTCCAGCGATATTGATTGTTCAGTGAGGTAATTGTTGTTGTTGGTCTCCATTGGTCGATGTCCGATTCGAGAGAAACACTCTCTCCCATTGTGCTCACCCATGCTGGCTGGGTAATTTTTCCCGTTTCACGATGGAATACTGAGTAGCAAACGTGATTAAGAATTCACGTACAAGGTGAGCCGGTAAACAATTAACCGCGGAAATACATTCGTCTCAAATAGAATCACTATGCGACACAATCGTCCAATGGCAAAAAAGTTAATCTTATCTTCAGATTTTCAACTTAGTGCGCCGTTTATTTTTTAGAGAATAAACGACCAAGAAGGAAGTCCACCCCAAAATCTCTAATCATCAAATAAATCTATCGCGATCACTAACCTAATCGTTCTCCCAACTGATTTCCACAGTGCTGAGTACAGGATAATCTCTCCGACTTCAAAATAAAACGCAACTGATTTTATACCGCGCTTCGCAGGAAGTGCATAAGCAAGTGGCCTAAAGGGTGTCTCGCAAGCCTCAGATTTCCCTTTCTCACCAACTCGGAACAAATTGTTTTCTCATGCAAACATAGTGCACATGATACCACCTAACGGGAACACTGCAAGCGCAATTGTGAGACATACCATGAAACGATAGAGACAGATAAAAGTTGGAAAAATCAAGGAAAATTGGTACAAGTGATTCGGTTGATTTCTGCACGAGATCAGGGTAAAACTCACTAGTTTTGAAACGGCAAATCACTCCAGTGTTCGCGATGGGTACTAACGGCTCGATGTCCGGCCATTCTAATGAGTTCGAGCTCTGATCAAGGCGGAAAGACGAGGAGCGTCGAAAAGAAGTGGACGAGGAAAGCCGGATGATTCTCGGGGGACCCGGGAGATGGGGAGGCACATCAGCTGGAGAAAAAGGCGATGAGTACAGAATTGTTACCAAAAGATTTTTCAACAAAGCGGGTAAAAAGCATGAGAAGATAATTTGGTTTGCACAAACGAGAAACACCCTGAAAACCATTGCGTAATGAAAAGGGTGGAGGAAAAGTAACCTTGTCACCCTAGTGAAACATCGCTCATTAAACAACGCGTTGTTACGCTGCACGGAACAAAGAAAACAGACCGGTACTTATATCCAGTTGAATTTGTATGAAACGGAACAAGTGAGAAGAATTCACGCACTCATCAAGGAAAAGAGCGAATGCAGCCATTTTCGGATTCGGCCGTCACTATCATCATCATCATCATCATCTTGAAACACAAGTCTGGAGCCAGACAAAGTGTCAAGCAATATGAAGCAAGAAAAGCAGATAAGCAAGCGCGTGAAAAAGGGAAAGCAGGCAAGCGGAATATGTTAAAGCAAATGCGCACAAAGCAGCTGTGGAGGGTATTGGGGGTGTGCGCATGTGTAGAATGATGTGATTGAGGAAATGTTAGCTTAAATGGCAAAGTATTATTGTGAAGTGCATTGGCGATCAGTGCTAATCACACGCTTTCAGATTTTATGCGGAACACAAGAGCAGCAAACGTCGAAACTGTCGACAATAACAATCGCAAACTCGCCCATGACAACCAACTTCCATCGTTCCCGCTATGCACCTTCCCACCAGTATGGTGTACCCGCACACGTTCACTCTGCTGTTGCCATATAAAGGCAAACCATCTCCACGGTCAAACGCACTCACTGGGCGCTTGGACCTTGGACTCTCGATCAACGCTCCATTCCGTTCTTGTTCTGTTTTCCTGACTGTTGGGTTAAGAACAACGCATAGATTGATAGAACGCAAAGACTGACTCTGCTGCAACATCGATGATTCATCCATCATAACAGTTTGGAAAGAAACGCATGAGTACGGTTCAAGCGACAATCGACTCGGGAGATCGACAACGTCAGTCGCAATTTTGAGCGACATGCAATGCTTCTCGGTCAGTCAAACAAAAACCAACGTGGATAGGGCGGCTTGAAGTGGACCGGTTGGTGCAAATCGATTGAAAAATAAGATCGAAATGACAACCGCCACACATATGCGGAGGATTGTGTTGTGATAAAGAGATTTATCTATCAAAGATAGGCGTTTTATTCATTGTCACGTGAGTAATAGACGCGTCTGACCACGGGATGGATCGAGACGAAATCAATTAATTTGTGAATGAATTTGTGATGATATGGTTAATGTCCAATCGAGCGTCTTCGAACCCCGTACAAACACCGGTAGTGAGCTGCATACTGAAACACGCTGGAGTCTCACTACCATTTCTATTTTCTTTCTAATTATTCTGTAATATCTGTCTAGGCCTGGGCAACCTGACAGTATCTCAGCCCACGTGCAGTCTCTGACTGTGCGGCACTTTGTCACAGACGCTCACCGAGGAAATGTGAATGGCCAGACACAAATCCCCACTCTACATTATAAAACATGTCACGATGATCCAAACAAGAACGCGAAAAAACCGATCCATGGACTTACAATACGTCAAGGGTCCGGTCAAGCGTTGTTTAATCTGGCTAGTTAATGCGGACACGATGTTCACAGAGTCACCCACGGCAGCAGAATTTCGCCTCGTCGAGAACAACGAAGACATGTTGCACCAAACACTAATCTCCTTGGGCGGTGTTACAGGTTCACCACAGTCCAAACACAGCGCAGCCATGAAGTGTGTGGTGGTAAAGCAGCAATGATGATGCGGCATTGCAGCGCTACGGCGAACGCATTCTTCCAAAACGTCCAACACATTGAGCCAATTGGTACGGCACTGTGCGGGTTGTGGCTGTTCGGGCACGTCATCGACCGTGCCAGAAACTTGGTGTTGAAACACGCCCCCTTCCGAGTAGCTGAACGAGTGGTGTTCCAAAACGATCGGGCGAAGTTGGTCCTCTGGTAAAGCATTTCTGGAGCAAGAGAGTGAAATTGAAAACATACCGGTAGGAACGTAAATGCCTAAACGGACTGTGAACAACTTCCACCAGCAACCTATGCGACCGAAGCCCGAGAGGCTTCGGGAATATATTAACCATTTCGCAGATCAACCTACACAGGCAACGTGGGCTAGATCACGCACTACGGACAATATGTATGTATGAAAGCACAAGCCTGATCCACGTTTGCATGCTCAGATACTATTAGGTTGCCCAGGCCTAGAAAGATGAGAGAAATAACATAGAAAAGGTAGTGAGACACCAGCGTGTTTCAGAGTGCGGATAATGGTATGGTATGGTATGAAAGCACAAGCCTGATCCAGGCAAAGTGCCGCACAGTAAGAGACTGCACGTGGGCGATGTTACTGTTAGGTTGCACAAGTCTAGACAGATATGGGAGGGAAAATAGAAATGGTAGTGAGACTCCAGTGCGTTTCTGCATGCAGCTCAGTACCGGTCGCAAATCAATTTAGCAAGTTTGTATATATGTATGCGCTGAGACTGGACCTTAACGTGGTGCGATGGTTTGTGTACCTTCATGACCCATTGAGCTATACTGGGTGCTACTCATACCTGGAAGGTCGATGGATAGAGGTCAGACAAACTCAGTCTCAAGCCACTGCCTTGTGGTTCAGGCTTTTTAGCCAAAGGCTCCGGGTGGGGCCCCCTAAGCTACCCCCTACTTCGGCCTGGGCAACCGGGTAGTATCACGCCCACAAGCAATTATGAAAATCAAGGTAAAAATGACAGATCCCGTGCTCTCACGCTCTCTGCTCTCAAGCTCTTTGCTCTCTGCTCAAAATGCTTTGCATGATCTCACTGCATGCAAACTTTTTTAATAACTGTTTTTCGTTTTGTGGTTCTTTGGTTAGCCCTGACAGAAGTGCAGCTTGTTCATCGAGGTTTCCGAATTCAGCCACTTCGAATATTTTGCCTGCTTCGAATGCCTCCAGAGCGTTCTTCCGCCCACGCGTACCATTCAAATTAGCGGCGTTTTATGTACGGACTTTAGCTAGCATCGGACAGCGAGCAGCCTTGGCTCGCACGCTTGATAGCCTCGACGTCGATGTGTGCTGTTTGTCGGAAACACGCATGCATAACTCTAGCTCAGTTACACGATTGTCTAACCCTTCTAACTTACGTAAGTCACACTATCTACGTTGTCCACTGATGACGATGCCATGGTATCTGGTCAAGCTGGTGTCGGAATCGTCTTGAGTGAGCGAGCTGAGGTCGCACTGTTAGACTGGATCCCAGTCGACAGTCGCCTTTGTGCAGTAAGACTACAGGGTTCGTGCAAAAAAGGCCGATTTCGAGACCAATCCCGCGACCTGTTTGTGGTTGCTGCCTATGCACCGACTAATTGTAGCTCTGAACTTGACAAGGATGAGTTTTACGGAAGATTACAAGAACTCATTAGATTCGCATCGAGGAGTGACATCGTTGTCCTAGCTGGAGACATGAATGCACGTCTATCTTTAAACGAGCATTTCGTGGGTGGACGGTTTGGTCTCGATTGTCATCGTAATGACAACGGCGAAAGATTGCTTAACTTGTGCTCAGAGCACAGACTGTACCTTGCCAGCACCAACTCCCGCCATTCGAAGCGTCACTGCTCCACCTGGAGATCTCCATCGGCGGCCTTGTTCACGCAAATTGACCATATTGCTATCAGCTACTCCTGGCGAGGGAGTGTGCAAGATTGCCGCTCCTACTGGGCACCTGTCTAGAGTCCGATCATGCGTTAGTCTGTGCTAAGCTCTCGATGCGTTTTGGTGGGAAACGTAGAAATGTTGCAAGGCCGTTGAATGTTGCTAGGCTTAACGATCTCCCGGTTCTCCGAGGGTTTCAGGCCAATTTGAGTCTGCATCTGTCTACAGTTCCCAAAAATAGTATCGATGACCAATGGAGTGGGATTCAAACCTCCTTGGAAACAGCCGCGTTGGATAGTTGTGGGTTGACTTCCCGTGTAGCTCAGCACTGGGTTTCTGCGAATTCTCTCCAATTAATGGACCAACGTCGTTTGCTTTCTGCTGATAGCATACATGATGCGTCACGAAGGCTTATTAAACGTAAACTGGTTGCCAGTTTGAGAACCGACAGGGAAAGTTGGTGGAGTTCTAAGGCTACGGAAATGGAATCTGCGGCAGCTGTAGGCAATTTCAGAAAATTGTTCCAACTCATCAAAACAACTGGAAGCGGGCGACCAGGCATCAGTGAGTTGATACGTGAAGCAGATGGTTTGCCAGTTTTTAACATGCACAGACGCATGGAGCGATGGGCAGAACATTTTAAAGCACAGTTTAACTGGCCTTCTGCACCCACTGATATCTAGAATACGGAACACTGTACCCCATGGTCGATTTCTCTTGAGGCTCCGACTCAATCAGAGATTTACAGTGTAGTCCGGAGCCTTAAGCGCCATCGGGCATCAGATGCTGATGCTTTGCTTCCGTCATTGTTCAAAGATGGCGGTTTCGCTTTAGTTCGCGAACTTCAAACGCTGTTCGCCAACATATGGGCTGAGGAACGCGTTCCGATCCCTTGGAGAGAATCAATAATTGCTCCTATTTTCAAAAGGGACGGCGCGATTCCTGTGAAAATCATCGGGGTATCAGTCTCATTTCAGTAGCTCCTAAAATACTGGCGTCCATTCTGCTTCACCGATTGAGTACCAAACGGGAAGAGCAAATCCGTGAGGAGCAAACTGGGTTTCGTGCCGGCCGAGGGTGCATAGATCCAATTTTCACACTCCGTCAGTTACTGGAGCAACGCCACACTTTTCGTAAACCAACTATCGTGGTATTCCTTGACATCCGAGCGGCATTCGATTCAATCGATCGTGAAAGTCTTTGGGACTGTCTACTGAGACATGGAGTGCCCGAGAAGTATGTTTGGATCTTGAAAGCATTATATTGCCAAACTTCGGGCAGGGTTCGAGCGTACGGACAATTGTCGTCCTCGTTCAATATCTCCAGCGGGGTGCGGCAGGGCTGCCCTATCTCGCCGTTCCTTTTTAGCTTCGCGATCGACGATGTCCTGAGAAAAGCTTTAGCTGGACTGGTGGGCACAGGTGTTGAACTTCTGCCGGGTGAGCGAGCGACCGATCTAGAGTCTGCCGATGACATCGCACTTCTGGGAGACGACCCTCATATAATGTAACAAGCCCTGGACCGCCTGGCACTTGAAGCTTCAAGGTATGGCATGTGCTTTGCGCCTAACAAGTGTAAAACACTTACCCAGGATTGGAGCGGCTCTCTTCCAAACCTAACTGTGTGCAATGTCAATCTTGAATTGGTCGACAGCTTTGTTTACCTTGGCAGTTGTATCTCCGCTGGAGGTTGTGTCGAGGACGAGATCTCACATCGTGTTCGCAAAGCGGATGCAGCGTTTGCTAACCTTCGCCACCTGTGGCGTCGACGCGATGTTTCACTCCATACTAAAGGCCGAGTGTACAACGCAGTGGTGCGTGCTACACTCCTTTATGGCTGCGAAACCTGGTCTATCCGAGCGGAAGATGTCCGTCGGCTTTCTGTTTTTGATACCCGTTGCCTGCGTAGAATTGCTCGCATTCGGTGGCAGCATCGTGTTACAAATATAGATGTCTGCAAGCGGGTGTTAGGACCAGGTGGCCGCGGACTGAGAGAAATGCTGATGCTTGCTCGCTTGCGATGGTTGGGACATGTATTAAGAATGCCTTCTCACGGTTTACCGTACCGCGCCTTATTCGCAGAGCCTGACAGAAGCTGGAAGAAAAGATCGGGTGGCCAGTCCATGACGTGGCGCGTTGGGATGAAGAAACTCACCGTAGCGCTAGGCTCAGTTTGGCGTATTCGTTTGCCTGGGTGGGGTCCAAAAGCTCCACCTAATAGTTGGCTGGAAACCTTACGCGATATGGCTACAAACCGAAGTCAGTGGCGCCAGTGTATTTTATTGTGTGTCATAATTTTTTATCCGGTATTATTTTACATAAAAACACAAAAAAACAAAAACAAAACAAAAAACCAAAAAATCGCATGCAGTGAAACTACAAAAACAAGTTGCTTTTTGTGCATTTGCTTTTGCGTATTCCGCTTGCCTGCTTTCCCTTTTCCACGCGCTTGCTTACTTGCTTCATATTGCTTGGCACTTTGTCTGGCTCCAGACTTGTGCTTCATGATGATGATGCTGATGATGTATGTATGCATGTATGTATGTCTGCATGTATGTATGAAATCACAAGCTTTATCCAGGGAGTGTCACACAGTCATTAATAGCACGTGTGTTAAGATAGTGTCTGGTTGCTTAGGCCTGGACAGATATGAGAAATGAAAATACAATAAAAACAGATACCGGTAGCTAGTAACGAGTGTTTGACAGCCATACAACCATAGAAAGTTTGAATCCTGGTGGGTAGAACCGAAAATGTTACTAAACCTTTAAATGATTATATACAGATATACCGGGATGAGGTGTCTGCACATCCAATCAAACAAGCAAGTGTTGCGAACGGGTAGAGCGGCTGGTTTTCGGTTTTTACAGTCACGCATCATAGCAAGCTTTCATCGCCACTTCACATGAGAACATACAAGATTAATCAAACATTCCAAGATGATTACAACAAGACCGCCAGTGAACACGATCTTAAGCAATATCGCAAAGGGTAAGAAGCCATTGCGAATTCTGATCTCTTGAACCAAGTCAAAGTACGACTAGCGATACAACGACGCTATTCCGAGTTAGGAGTGGCAAACAAAACGACGATTTCCCATTCGCAATGCGCTGCCTAATCACCGAAGTCTATGCACGTTACCATTTTTTTCCCCTGTATCTATGCCGTTACCACGGATACTATGACGTACAGTTGTAGTACGCATCCGATTGTGCGGACGAACTCCAGTGAATATCGAAGGCATGCAGACCTGTAATCAATAAAATCTTAACTATACGATTTGCTAGCGATGTTCAGTGTAGTAGCCGATTTAGTGGGCCGATTTCGGAAGTACTGAAAATTGTACTGCTAGATATGGCAAACTCTACCATTGACGATTATAGATGAATTTTTACGATAATGTGCAAAACTTACGCTACAATTGTATCATTGGCTTGCGTCAAAACCAAGCGAACGCAGTAGTGTCCAGGTGGGGCATGTTGCGATCGACTGTCTGGTATGTACCTGTCTGACAACCAGGCTGTCCGCAGAATGTGATACAGTCGCACGGCATCAATGCCGGTCTGCGGGGTGCTATTCAACAGCTGATCGAGTACCTCGTCCTCCTTGGAACATTTAGGCTGACGTGGTGAACAAAACCATGACGATATGGCTGCCCCGGACATGACGTAGAAAGCGGAGAATATAGACAGATGACAGGAAGGGGTGAGAATTGGTTGGGGTGTAGGGGGGAGAACAAGAACGAGAGATAGTTGTGTGCAGCGGTTGCTGGGGTTGACAAAGCAAACGACTACCGGAGACGCGGGACCTAGATTACTCGGGGGAGTTAGACCGGGGGCGATAGTAGGTGAACACCAGCGTTCTGAAAGCGAAAAATCATTCATCAGGAACAATCATGATGATACAACATAAGAGCGAGAATTGTAAGAGTTCCAGCGAAATGAATACATTAGGTGTGTCAGCAATTCATTCAATAATTTGGTCGGTATCGATTTAATAGATCCTGTTAACCAAACTTAGGAGAAATAAAGTAGGGGAACACGTTCTTTTGTCTCATATTGCTTACACTAAAAGATAAGAACAGTCATGCGAAATGATGCTATGCTACATGACTGCCTAATTACAAATGGTAAGCAATTGAATCTGAATCCATGAAAACCGGAATTTAATACATCATTTTGTGAAGGAAGTTCACCAGTCGAAACAAGGGGTTCCGCCTTGGAAAGCATCGGTACGCCAAGCTACGTTTCGAGAGTCTGATCCAGGTGAAATGCCGCACGTAGGCTAGGATACTGTCAGGTTGTCCAGGTCAAGATAGAAATGATAGTTACAGTAGAAATGGCAGTGCCGAGCCAGCGTGTTTTCATATGCAGCACACTACCGGTGCTAACCACACAACACACAAGTACTACACGATTGCACATCCATTTTGAGAGAGATCAATTTAATTACGTTAAGCCATATTATAGACTGAACACTCTCATGTGCATCACAGCTGCGAAACGTGTACTGTTTTTCCTACGCTATGACACCTGGGCATCAACATGGTCGGTCAACTTGAGCGGCGTGAGAAGCACTGACATTTGAATATGAAAACGATAACGCTAGAATGAAAAAGAAGCATAAATCACAGCACAAACCGAACGAATACTGATCCAACGCGAGCAACTCGGTGCGAATCTCGTGCGGGGACAGCGGCGGGGCAACATTGATTTTCGCTTCCAGCATTGGTTCTGGTTGAGTGCCACCAAACAGCAGCAATACAGGCGGGCGCTGCGAACAACCAATGAGGCGTGGCCAATAAAGCGTCGCGGATGCCCGCCGACGTCCGTCAGGCCACGGTTCGGTGCGTTGGCAACGAGACCAAGCGCAGGAGGCCAAATTGAACCGCCAGATGTCGTCAAAGTGCAATTGGGAACTGTAGTTGGACGCTTCTGAAAGTACGCCAAATGCGACGTACAAATTACCGTTGTAGGCCCCTGAAGATGACGTGTGGACAAATTGAACGTCAAGCATCCAGCAAGGAAATAAACAGCGGTTGGGAAAACAGATCGATTCGTGGATACGTTAGGATAATAGACTATAAATCATCAATTAAGGCCGATACAAGGCAGAGCCAGTTAAGACGATCGAAAGAAATAAGCTCATGACATTACAACGCTAGGGATGATCTCTGTACTTTCATACTGTAACAGCATGTTTACTGAATAACTGATTTAATGTTAAGCAAGGGACGTACAGTTTGACGCGCTTCGTCTTCCAAACGGGCTGGAAATGGTCGAACGACGGTATAGTTTTGTGATCGCTTTATTGGGAATTTGAACCCCATGTCCCGGATGCAATCGTAACCATCTGACCAGGCCGGAGGCCCAACGGGAATTGGATGAGAAATCGGGTGATATGGTACAACAACAACAACAATGTTTCGTTTGGTCCGGAGGTGGCGAGGACAGGAGACGCCAAAGCGAAGGAGGGCGAGTGGGGCTTGTGAACCACGGCTCAAAGCTAACAACCAGAGGGAAGAATATGATTAAATCAGTTGGCACGGGTGTGCAATGCGAGGGTAGCAACGTGGTCAATTGATTTGTTAAGGCAATGAGCTTCACGTGGAAACACGCTGCAGTCTCATTACCATTTTCGTTTTCATATAACTATTAGTCCTAGGTAATCGACAGTATGTTACCACACATACAGTCTATGAATGTGCTGCCTGAATCAGGTTGGTGATTTCACACACACGCACACACACCTAAACTGGTCTTCCTTGGGACAGCACATTTTCCTAGTTGGGTTCCGATGGAACACATTTTGCAGGGGCTGCTCACCCGCTGAAATGTGGTTCAGAACGGTCCTATCAAGAGGAGTGACGAAGAAAAATGGTTACAATAGTGAGAACCGTAAAGAAGCTTTTGAGGTAACATCGCTCTAAATTTTCCCAAAAGTTGATTGAATACTTGTTTCCGTTGCGATGTGAACACCTCAGTTCGGTGTACATGTGCTTTTTTTATTCTACAGATCCCGCAAATTTTCCACGTTCCTCATTTCCCACCGATTTAGAATTTTACTGTGTCATTGTTGCACGGTAACTAATACCGATGTGATGACGCTGGTGAGTAGATTGTAATTAAAACTTATAAGAGCAAACACTGGAAACTGGTAGCGAACACAAATGGATGCCGGAGAATATGGATTAAAATGGAAGTGAGATGGTCAGAAAGGGATTGTAGACCAGCAGTAGCTAGCTTTCGTTTACCCCCCCCAAAATGTATGCAGCATGTAGGGCGACCAGATTTACCCTGCGCGATGAAGTTAGATTTTGTTGTAATTGTCCCGGCGAGGCGTGGGTTGGGTCATTGTCAGGTCGCCCACGCCTGAAAATGGAAAACAGTTTGGCTCACGCAGTCGGCTGATTAGTTGAGACCTAGTTCGTCTGAGCTCAGTACATCCCTCATAAAATATACCATAACAATAACATGCGTCTGATGCAAATTATCAGTCGATTAAGCTGACTTGTTTAACAGAGCTAACAACGCGAAACTGCAAACCAAAATAAGATTAGCTAAAAAGAACTACCTGTCCCAATTGCCCGTCTGTTCCTCCCAGGCCATCCGAAAATGAGTCTTGGTCAAAACTGAGCAGTCTGGAGAGCAACATTTACAGCTCACGTCGTCTGAAGTTTCGGAAGGAACTAACTCCCATAAAGCAGAGTCATATACATCAGAGACAGGACTGTTCTTTTGAGATCGGCCACCGAATAGGAACAAACGCCCTTGATGACTGAACAAACAAGCGAAATCCCGTGCTAGAGGACACTCGACCTGAAAGGATTCTTCTTCTTCTGCGGCAGATCCCATAGATCGACCAGGGTGAAATACTTGCAGATGAGTCCAGGACCAAGTGTGAAAGTCCAAGCGGTAGACCTTATTGTCGAAGGAATCAACCTAGCAAACAGACATAAGATTATAGAAAAGACGTCAAGTCAAAGTAGATAGCAATGTCTTAAAATGATTAAATGAACGAGAATGAAGAGCGTTTTCGAAAGCTGAGCTATAAAACGTTGACCGGAACGAAACGCATTTTATTACTTGAGGGTTTGGAGCCCCTAATAGGCAGTCAGTCAGTAAAACAAGGTGATAAGCAACGGTTTGATCCACTGAAATGAGACGGATAAACCCATAATTTTGTCACAAATCACTGCGATATATCACTGCTAATTACCGTTTCAAATTCAAGTTCCGTATACTTAACACTCTACTAACTTTCCCGGGTATTCAGCAAACGGGAAACCAGTTTACGCATAATGAGTGCTGTCACAAGATAGCACAAGTAAAAATGCCATGAATTTTGTGGAGGAACATGTTCGTACACGATGTTTCGTGTAGAAAATGAAAGCGGTGACTGGAATGAAAATGTTAAAATTGGTAAACGGGAACGGTAATGGTTAACGAAACGGGTACCAACACAATATTTGCAAGGTCATGCGCCGCGTCCTAAGAAGCAAGGGAACAAGCTTTCAACGATTAACTGACGTCGTCATCGCTGGTTGGGACATGTCCTGTGGTATAAAGTGAAAAATATTGACGGACAGTCAGCCATTAACTGGGAGGAGTATTTATGTATGATGTATGAAGTGACAAGAAAAGTTAAAATTGGTAAACGGGAACGGTAATGGTTAACGAAACGGGTACCAACACAATATTTGCAAGGTCATGCGCCGCGTCCTAAGAAGCAAGGGAACAAGCTTTCAACGATTAACTGACGTCGTCATCGCTGGTTGGGACATGTCCTGTGGTATAAAGTGAAAAATATTGACGGACAGTCAGCCATTAACTGGGAGGAGTATTTATGTATGATGTATGAAGTCACAAGCCAGATCCAGGCAAAGTGACGCACAGTCAGAGACTGCATGTGGGCTAAGATACTGTCAGATTGCCCCAACCTAGACAGATATGGGAAAGGAAAATAGCAATGGAAGTGAGACTCAAGCGTGTATTCGCATGCAGCTCACTACCGACGGCAAATCCATTTAGCACGGTGTTAGCTGTACAGCACAGAAGTGCTGCAAGATTGCACATCCGTGCGGAGTGGCTTGAAAAGACTCACTTCTGATCAGCCAATGTTGGACGGGTTCGCTTTAATGGGTGGGTTGCAATAGAAAAAGTGTATGGCTCAATACACTGGCAATGATCCGACATCAACGGAGAGAGTGCATCATTTCTATTTAGTTAGAGAACCAGCAGCATCAAGCACATCAAGAATGAACGGAAACGTTTGTTCACACCGCATACCGACGAAACGTATCCTCCGAAAATAAACATGGCTGACTCATGCACCACAGCCGAGTGTCCATCTCGCGGTGCCGGGGGAGTGCCTGTGATCCCGTGGACTAGTGACCAACTCGGACCGGATTCTGTGTCGCTTCCGGGACAGAACATGTAAAGCTGCTCGGAGCACAGAGAGGATACATCCCGGCCTCCAAACAACCAACCCCGACCACGCCATGGAACAACTGTATGCCCGAAACGATGAGTAGGAAAGCGTTCAGGAGCAACCACCTAGCAATAGTAACAAGATCAATGAGTTTATGTGTAAGAAGCAAACCATTGATTCACGACCAAATTAAGCATCTTGCAAAAAGATTCATTACTGAATTCGTACAACTGTCAATACTTATCAAAAATGCAACGACGCTATGCATTCACAAATAGAAACAAGTAATATGCAAGATGAACGTTTGGTTAAGATTCTGCTCGGTGTCGTGGGCTCAAAAGCGCTTGAGGGTGGACGCGATTGTTGGAGAATATTAAATGAAATCGAATTCACAAAGTACATGTAAAACGAACAATCCCCTGTTTCGGGATATGCGTGCGTTAAAAGAGAGCAATAGCAAACAGTGCTTGAAGTCAAGCAACGTATCCGCATAGTTGTAAAGAATAACAAGGAGCCCAGAGCGGAACAAGGTGATTCACGTCCAGAGAGAAACTCAAGAACCAGATAACGGAGCAATCTTAAAGTCAGTATATACCAGAACAAACACATGGAATCCAGTAGTAGAACATTACAATTTACAAACAGAGCTAGCTAAAAACTGTTAGAACATAAATATTGTGGTGCTCATGTCCCATTCACTTACACTTCACAAACGGCTTCTGGTTGTGTGTTGTCACCAGGTGGAGACAGTAAGATCATGTTAGAACTTATTCAGAACAAGACCTGGAACTGTTTGAAGAGGGTGAACTTGAACTCTGCTTCCTTCCTACTGTCTTTCAAAATAGGGGTTTTGTAGCGCTGTTGTTGGCTGGACTACATGATCCAGTTTTTCTTCAATTTCAGTTTGGCGACAAGTAAATGATGGTCGGAAGCAACGCCAGCTCCTCGGTTGCCGAGTACATCGTGAAGAGTGCGTCGAAACTTCTTCCCGATATACACGTGGTCTATTTGGTTTTCTGTTAACAGATCTGGTAACACCAAAGTCGCATTGTGTATTCTTCTGTGGTGAAAAACACTTCCTTCAAAGACCAGATTGCTTGCGGTGCATAGGTCGGCTAAACTTTCCTCGTTGTCATTCATCTCCCCAAGCCCTTGCCACCCTAAGGTCTCCTCAGTAATTCACCTGAAGTCAGTCGCATCTGGCTAGTAGTTCTCCATGACAATCAATGTGTAAAATGCGGGGTTATATGGGATAACCTAGTTTGCTCCGACTTCCAACTAGGTTAACAGGCTAAACTTCTTTTAACTCATTACGTTAGACGACATCATTGTATCACGGGGCACAGGTTTACATATGATTTTGTTACGTATGTAAAGTGTTAATGGTCTCGCTCGATATATTATGTGCATAAAACCACAAGCTTGGATCAAGGTAAATTGTTGTATATTCAGAGACATGACATAGGCTGAGATATTGTCAGGTTGTTCATGCGTAAAGATAGGTAGCAGTGAAACAAAAGTTCGTTTCCTCGTGTAGATTATTATAGGTGACAAATCAATTTAGCCGGGTGACATCTATCACGATACTTACAAGTTGAAAAGACCAGGTTCCGTCGTGATATTGTTAATATTATGATTTAAGAAATAAACTTACTGTTGCAGGTAAGGAATACTGTGCAGTCCGGCAATCGAACGCCAGAAGAGGTAAGGGGTGAGGAAGTTTGTTCCAACGGTTTCGCTCTTTATATATAGAAAACAATAATGAACTAACCTATATTCCATGAGAAAATTTCCATCTGTTGAACATTTTCCATTGAGAGAAAACAATCGGAAACACCTCCGAAAACATATAAATCATTTGAGAGAAAAATAGCCTGATGATTCACGCGTGCAAATGGTGCTTTTTGTAATTTAATCCAACCAAGCATTGTGCAATGTTATTCGATTGTCGTTTAATTGTGTCGGTGAAGAGCGATGATTTAATACATGGACTTAGGCGTACATGTAGGTGTTACGTCTGCAAACACATAAGTATGTGAAGTAAGTAAATAATTACGTGAAATCACGCAAAGCACATAAACAACAAACAAAAAAAAAAACTTGCAAAAGGATAATAAAACATTGAAAGTTAATATATATATATATATATATTATATATACTATATATATATATATATATATTTATATATATATAAATTAACTGCAATTAATACATGGGGCTCAGCGAGTATGATAAACTTTTTAAGGGCAGTAACAGCACACGTTTACCGACTGTTGCGTCCGACCACATTGAAAGATGCTGTCGTTTTTTAAAGCATTCAAAATCAGTTTTCTATATGAAATGCTTTGAACACAGGATGGAACACCTGCATGCAGTTGATTAAACGAGCCATTACAGTGCAATGACTACCTTTAAAAATTGCTTGATGATTTGTACATTTCCCCATGATTTTCTATGATAATTAATTAATCAGGATGGTGATTGAACCGATTAAAACGTCACAGATTACATGTTGTTTAAGTCCGCATTCAAGACTTATTTTGAAAAACGCGTCTTTAATGGGTAGATGGCCCGGTATAAGATTGTGTGTGCACTAGTTGATATGGCAGAGGTTGAAATTTCTCATCAGCAGAATGCGTGTAAAATGGCTGAAGTTTCGGGCTTGGTGTATTCAGTCATCTATTGTGTTAGTTAAGTTTCTGTAGACTAAACCGACAACATACTCACCACATGGCATGGAGAGGAAACACCATAATTGCATTGTGTGCGTCTTTACCGCGATAAGTGGACGGAATGCTGCACTTGATTTCATTTTTCTAACACAAATAAGTACTTTGTCGTGTGAGGTAACGCTATCACAGCGTGAAACTCAGCAACGTGATATTGCTACCTCGCTCTGAAATGTTTTCATTTAACTATGTTTCAACAACTCCAAAAATGTCTGGCTGAATAGTTCCGACCCAGAGGAGGACGCGGGTGTATGGACCAAATCTTCACGCTGCGCCAAATTTTGGAGCAACGTTACCAATACGCACGTCTAACAATTATCGTCTTTCTTGACATACGAGCAGCCTTTGATTCCATTGACAGAAGCGCTCTCTGGACTGTCTCATTCGCCATGGTGTCCCACCGAAGTACGTAATCCTGCTCAAGAAGCTGTACTACCACACCACCGGCAGAGTCAAAGCCTATGGTGATTTATCCAAGCAGTTTACCATTTCCAGCAGGGTTCCTGTTTATCAGTGACCCTCCCTAATTCCAAAAAAGATCAAAAACGGCATGTGTAAACAGACAGACAAAAATCCCTCTGTTTTTTCCTTTTTTCTTTCTTTCATCATGTACCTTCTTCATGGTATACTTGTTGGCACATCGTCTGTAAAGACTTGTGTGATAATAATAATAATAAATAATAACTTTTATTTAGCATTTATAAATGATAAGCAGTAGCCACGGATTGCAGTTTTTCTAAGTGAAATTTCACTGATTTGTTGATTAACTGAATGATTCGTCTTGCGCGAACATTTAAGATATGTATATTGCTTTCAACATTCGCCAATCGACGCTTCAGTTCAACCCTTCCGTTTTTTAACAACGTTCACTTCTCTTAGTCTAAGCCCTTACGGACGTTAAGACCTCGGAGTCATTTACCCGAGTTAATAAAAAATATCGGCACAAGTGCATCTAAACAATAAACTTCAATTTGCGGCACTGTCCAGAGCGGAAGCCATTTTAAATAATTTTATTCGGAAGCAAAGCTGATTCGTCTGAGTCTAACATTTTTTAAAATTATTATACGCACGACCTCCAGGTCGTAAGCATAGCTGGCTTGAGCATTTTTACTCAGGCATTCAGCTACGCGGGAAACTACTTAAGTTCGTTGAAGTACATGCTCACCCCAAAGGTGTTTGTCAGAATCCGTCCCTCAGAGTTGGGGCGAATCGGTAATCACACCTATATTTAAAAAAGTGTGTGAAACTCCTGCTCTAATCACCATGGGATAAGTCCCACCCCTATCATTACGACATTATTAGCGTCCATATGTCTTGGAAGATTAACATCGCATAGGGAATCACAGATCCGAGAGCAGCAAGCTGGCTTCGGCCTGGCAGAGGCTGTGTCGACCACATCTTAGAACTACGGTACACCTATCGACAGCCGAAAATAGCCATATTTTTAGACTTCAATGAGCATTTGATTCAGCCGATCGAAATGTCCTGTTGGGCAAAGGCGTTCCGCAAAAGTATGTCAACATACGACGTGTACTTTATGCTCATGCATCCGAATGCGTCAGGGTTTACAACGAACTCTTACCCAAATTCCACAACACAAGTGGCGGCCGACAAGGATGTCCGATTTCTCCGTTTTTGTTCAATTTTGTAATTGATGCCATCATGGAATTATGCAACGAAGGAGCCCAAGATTTCGGAGTTCACATAATGCCAGTTGGCAAGCTCCGCGACTTGGACTATGCTGATGATATAATTCTGCTCTTCGACTCGTACACAGATGCACAGGCGATACTGAACAAGCTAGCTAGTATTGTGCCCAGAGTTGGAATGCGTTTTGCACATTCTAAGTGCAGTGTTCTGCTGCAGGATATCGAATTATCAAACAGAACTTTATTACTTGACAATCAGGCGCTTGAAATTGAAGATCGTTTTACGTATCTCGGTAGTTGTATTAATAATTCTGCATCGTTAGATGACGAGGTTTCGGCACGCATTTCTAAAGCGACCATATAATTCCGCAACCTAGGTCACCTCTGGCGTCAGAAAGGACTCTGTTACTAAAGGGTAGAGTCTATAAAGCGACAGTTCGGGCTGTACTTACTTACTTTTCTTTTGTGCGACTATCTCCTCCTGGAGGATGAGTCGGCTTCAGTGAAGATTCTTGGGAATTTGGGTACAAAGCGGCGTCCCCAGCACCACTCGGCGTTTGTTCGAGTCAGCTTCTCTAGCCTTTGCACGACCAAGTGCAACCTGCAAGGCAGCAGGGAGTTGCCAGAAAGAGCTGGTGTGCACCAACTAACCGTCCACCAAACTCTGTTCCAGATTTTTGCTCAGGGTTTTCTCCCGAAGCCGTTCCCGCGATCGGGTATCCCGCAAGGCAGCGGAGGTTTAAAATCAGGGTTTTCCTTCCTTTAGATGAAATGCCCTCCCAGGCTAACGAGCTCCATCTGCCCGAAGCAAACTGGTTTTCAGGCGCCAGTCACTCGCCCTCGCCCCTTCTCCTGTTGGTAGAAGCAGTTCCGCCGGGCTCAGGGAGCCACTCGCGCAGGCCAGAAGCTGGACTTGGTTGTCAGAGGCTATTTGAGACGCATGCCATATGGGAGCATTTTATAAAGTGGGAGCTTATCCCCACTGCCACCCCCGGATATGACAACCTTTGTTACTGTATGAGTGCGAAATCCGGACCTTACGTAAAGAACACATTCAGCGTCTCCAAGTATTTGACAACCGATGTCTCCGCAACATTCTACGAGTTAGCTGTTACAATCGCATACGCACCGACTCATCCTCCAGAAGGAAATAGTCGCAGAGTAAAAGTAAAGTAAAGGTTAATATAGAGATGCAGGTCAACCTGCATAGGTTACGCTGGTTTGGTCACGTTTTACGGATGCCGGACCACCGATTTCCGAAACGGATTCTTTTTGCGACGTCACATCCTGATTGGCAAAACCGTCATGTGGCATAGGCAGTTAAAAACCCTTACAAGTAACCTTTCCAAAGTCGGCGCAGTGCGTCTTCCTGGCTGGTGTCCCCGCGATCAGATATCGCAATGGCTAGTTACGCTTCAGGATACGTCCCGAAACCGTGTTCAATGGCGGTCTTGCACAAGCATCTTCTTGGAGTGTTTACCTTGTATGTTGTTAAATGGAGTGACGAGAAAAGCTTTTTATGATGCATGACAGTGAAAGCCGCAAGAAAGCTGCCACGCCAATGTCGCTTTACTCGTTCACGAAACTTGTTTGAATGCATCTTCCATTCGAGGTGTAGGCACCTCTTCCCAGTTTGTTTGTGCTTACTCTTCTATTTAAGTCCCACCCTTCCCCATCTTTTAGGATTTTACTTTTTTCATGGTTGTGTGGCAGTTAAGCATTCGGTACGTGGTACAGATGTAATGCTGTCTGTGATGATGATGATGAAGTAAACGCAGTATAGCGACATACTTTTGCGGAACGCCTTTCCACAGCAAGGTGATACACAGGACATTTCGATCGACTGAATCAAACACTCCTTTGAAGTAAAAAAGATTAATATTGTCGGCTGCCGTTAAGTGTGTTTTTGACTAAAATCTTTTTATTTACGTGTCAGCTATTATACACTCATTCTTAAATTAGTAAAGCGTTGGTTACTCCAGTCAAACAGAAGTTCCTTCTCAAATCAATTCGGATCGTGTGTAGAACGTTACAATTTGCTAATCTAATACAATGGATCCAGCTTTACGCCCAAGAATTTTCTATGCTGATCCGAACTCTTAAGATGCCGCTAAACACAACAATCCCTAGTATCAGTATCACAGGGCGATAGCGGACCAAGTCGAAACGAGTGCCCAGAATATTTCGCACTCTTAAGCGAGACTCATTTCGAAAGAGAACTTTGCAGCACGTATCTTGGAAACAGCGATATTTCGCGCTTTTCTGTAACGGACCCAAGTCCCACATTAGGGAGTAAGCTTGTAACGCCTCCATTTTGAGTCGCGGTGACGTACGCTACGGAGACTGAGGCTGACCACCATTGAGGTTTACCATTTTTGCGAACGGGTACGAGAGGAGCAAATCGATCCTGATGATGAATGACGTTTTTCTTGATCTGCCCCCACATCCCATCCACATGGTCAATGTTTTGCCATGGGAGTAGCGCTGCTGCAGGCAGTAGGGCAGCAGGATCAATTCTATGGAAGCATCGAGACAGCTTAAGTGGGGGTTTACCAAATGACAAGAGTAACTCACAGGCTAACACTACATGGTCGCTCTTTCCTAGTGGTGGTATGAAGACTAAATTTTCTATATCGCTTTCAGAAGTTGAAATAACTAGGTCAATAGTAGACGGAAGTGCATGGGAGTGAAGCCAGTCCAGAAAGTCGTTTGTGTTCCCTGGAGCATGCGAGGTTTGGTACTGTTAGTTTATTTTGGGTAGATTAAAATCACCGAAGATTACATTACGTGGTGCTATGGCCAAAAGAGATGAAAGCTTAATTTTCAAAAGAGCATCCTCTTCCAAACCAGTGTTCGGACTACAGTAGACGCAGCTTACCAGTATACGCGTGTATCCAAGCATGAGCAAGGCAGATATTATCTGCACGTTCGTTGTAGAAAGAGAAATACTTTTCTCAAAAGGAATAGCGTTATCAAAAAGGAGCAACGCCGCTCCTGCTGTATGTATGGCATGAAAGCACAAGCCTGATCCAAACAAAGTGCCGCACAGCCAGAGACTGCACGTGGGCTAAGATACCGTCAGGTTGCCCAGGCCTAGACAGATATGAGGGGGAATAGAAATGGTAGTGAGGCTCCAGCGTGTTTCAGCATACAGCCCACTACCGTTGGCCTATCAATTTAGCACGATGTTAGCCGCACAGCACATAAATGCTTCACGATTGCACATCCGTGCCTATTGCACATCAACTCCTCCTGCTAGCTTACCAAGAGGTCGGTCGCATCTTACGGCGCTAAACCTGTCAGCTATTGCAGCTGGTATGTGGTCATCATGAGAACCATGATTCCGTCACACCCACAATGTTTTAGTAGGTGTCGTCAACTCTACAGAGGAGTTCAGCGCATTTATTTCTAATGCTACAAGCGTTTGCATAGAACAGAAGAGCACTAGCACATGGGGCCAGACTCCGGGTATTAGGGCTACCTAAGAGCTATTTGTCCTCGGGCGTAATACCCGAGGCTGCTTCGCGTTTTTGAAGGCTGTATTTCATCAAGAGACAGCATTCGTTTTTGAAACGGATGACAACTCCTGGCATCCAGTTTCATCCGCGTGGTCCGTGTCACAGCAACTCAACCACGATTCATCCTCTCAAGGACGTAGCTCGACGGTGGCGCTATTCAATGTTGGAGTACAATTTTCTTGTTTTATCGTCATCGTCACACTATTGTCATTTACTGAGTTTCGCCTCAGGAGCCAATACGGTGAGCTACGATTTACACCTAACTTCAACTTTCTAGCTCAAATTAGTCTAGATGTTTTCTTGTGTGGCGTGGTGTCACGTTACACGATGCACTTACCCTAAAAGAGATTAAGCTTCTCAGCTTTTGAAAGAAAGTAGTCACGATCGCACTGCTTTGTGAATTCGAATACAATTGGCCTTGGGGATCTGGTAGATGCGTCGTTTGGGCCACCCCTCCCTTTGTCGACCCGGTGAACTCGCTTCAGCGGAGTAGTTGGTAGCATGCCTAAAGCACGGAGGTCGATAACCTTTCTGTGTTCACTTTCCTTACAAGCCTTTGAGTCTCGCATGAAAGGCTCAACCTGCGTCAAGATTAAGACATTTTTGGACTGTGTTGAGCTACCTTGGTTTCTAGTTTATAGCTCAGCCACCGGGAAAGTGCGCGGACATCCTTTGTTGAGCAAGTATGACCACCTCGATTTGTTTTAACTTGCTTCCAGGGAGCCTTCGGGGCACAGGAGGATGGCGATGGTTTCGCCTTCAGTGGTCTCAAGGGAGTGGCATACTGGCTGGAGGTAGACGGGATCACAGACCTAGCTACTTCGGCAAAGGTTTTGGACTTCGGAGACGGACGTGGAGGAGAACGCTTACTGCCTCAAGAAGACTACGCTCCTCAACCAAAGATTCAACGGACTTCATGCAGTCAGCGCATGGCCATCGATGGGCTACATCATCAGTAGCCAATCGCAACGTAGGGCTCCTCAAAAGGGCCTTCGGGTCTTTTGACCGCCGAGTCTTTTCCTCGCTCCTACACGCGTACATCAGACCCCACCTGGAATATGCGGTATCCGTTTGGTCTCCATAGCTAAAGCGTGACCATCACGTCCTAGAGCAGGCTCAACGGAGATTCACAAAGCTCGTCAAAGGACTCAGTTTGCTGAACTATGAAGACCGCCTCCAGCAACTCAACGTGTTCCCGATGAGTTACCGTCGCATCCGAGGGGATCTGATACTGGTTTTCCAGATCCTTAAGGAGAACAAACATCCGTGCCATGGACTGCTTTTGATGGCACCCAGTTCCGGAACCCGGGGACATGTATACAAGCTAGCTCACCAGCCCAGTCGGTTGAACTTCCGAAAAATTTTCTCTTCTCTCCATACACCTCGTTTTTCGAATGAGCCAGCAGTTTTGTCGTAACCTCCCCATCGCTCTTCATTTTTAAAAAGCGATTTGACGCTCATCTCTATTTTTCTCAACAATTTTAATGGATTTTTGCTTTTCCTTCTTCCCGATACAGCACCCATTTTTCTCTTCCTTTCCAGATACATATACGGAACTACGCCGATTCATCTCCCCCTGTATTGACTGTTATGATACATAACCCCACCCTTTATGGAAATTTAGCAAATGACGCCGTACCCGCTGAATTTCACCCAACCCCCTGTACTGACTATCCTATCGTTATATTTTGAGTTCATAGCTTTTTGTACCACAATATACTATTGACAAACCTTAAATTGAGTTGGCGACAGTCCAGAACATTTAGGATGTGCCTAAAGCATGCACACGTCGCACTCTATACCTTAAGAAACCTTTTTTTGCAGCTAGAGTAGAGGCCAAGAAAAGAATTTTGAATCATTTTTCACACTTAATCGATGACTCACAAAATTAGGGACTTCGAAAATTTAAGTATTTAAATGACGCGCCTTCGTTTCTTCAAGTTCAAGTTCAAGTTGAAGTTGCAGAGGGCTGAAGGTGGCTAAGAGCCAATCACGCGCCCAGATTTCCTTCGACGGTATGCGGTTGAGCACCCGGCACTTCGATATCGAGTATACATTTCGTACTTTTCCCACGTTCTTGTTTCCGAATATCTGGAAAGTAAGGTCGGGTTTCTCTTCACCAGCACGGTGAGAGGTCAGCTATTCAGGAAACAATGCAATAATATGCGTGAACAATGTGTGGTGTATGAAATCACTAGCCTAGTTGAGGTAAAGTGAAACACAGTCATAGACTGCATGTGGGCTAATTTACTGTCAGATTGTCCAGGCCTAGACAGATATGATAAAAATGTAAAAATACGTTTTTTTTATAAAGTTTTTTTATTAGACAATATGCGGAAATATGATAGACCATTTAACGTCTAATTCCCTTTTAAAGCTCAACACATTTGGGAGGCTTACTATACAAGCTGGGAGCTTGTTCCAGAAGTTGACCACACGGTTGCTGAAAAAGTGCTCACGTGCCAGCAACCTGGGCCTACTCTTAAGAAGTTTCATGGAATTACCTCTTGTAGCTGCTTTAGGTGCAAGTTTAAGGATTTCAGTAATATTACCACCTGTAAGACCCTTTAGAATCTTGAAGGCTTCTATTAGGTCACCTCGCAGCCGCCGTCTCTTTAGTGAGAACAAACCGAGGTCCTTGAGTCTAGCCTCATAAGTTTTACCTGCCTGACCCTCAACCATCCTAGTCGCAAGGCGCTGGACCCTTTCGAGACATGCTATATCCTTTTTTAAGTACGGTGCCCAGGATTGAACGCAGTATTCCAAGTGAGGCCGCACGACTACTTTGTATAAGGGAATGAAGATTGAAGGTTTTCGGCAAGATAACGCTGAGCGAAGTCTGAACAATTATCTGAGCCTTGTTTGCAGCTTCGGCATATTGAGTAGCCCATTTAAAATCGCCTGTTATAGTAATGCCAAGATCCTTTACTTTCGGAGCAGCCGCTATTTTGATAGTTCATTCACCAACATCTAGTTGGGTTGTCGCTAAATCAGTCGTCAGAAGACAGCTATTCCCCAAGTTTAGTGGCAAGTCCCAGGTCTTTGTCCACTCGATTACTTTTTCTAAATCAGAGATAAGCGTATCTCTACTGTCGGTTCCTAGGATCTTAACATCATCAGCAAAAAGGAAGCAGCGTGAACTCAAGCACGCTGCCAGGTCGTTTACAAAAATAAGAAAAAGTAATGGACCAAGCACCGAGCCTTGAGGCACTCCACTGAGAATCAGTGATTCTTGCGAGCACTCCCCTGCAATTCTAACATAGTTAGTGCGATTAGTTAAGAAGCTGTCTAACCATCGATGTAGGTCACCTGTGACGCCACACATACTTAGTTTGTGCAGAAGGTACCTATGTTTCACCGAGTCAAATGCCTTTTGAAAATCAAGATAGCAGACTTCGACTACTCTCCCTTCATCGAGGCGTAATGTCACTTCGTCCAGAAAACTTAGAAGATTGGTTAGGCATGAACTTCCTTTCCAGAATCCGTGCTGGGCATCGGATAGTAAGGAATTGGCTACCAAATGTTTACATACCTGGTGCCGAATGATTTTTTCCAAGCACTTGCAAAGAATGCTTGTCAGGCTTACTGGCCTGTAGTTGCGTATATCCGAAATGGGACCCTTTTTGTATATGGCTATTACCGCTGCTCGTTTCCAATCATCCGGTAGTATACCCTAGAGTAAGGTAGCTTCGAAAAGATTTCTGATTGCAATACTAACTATATTCGCGAGCGGTTGAATAATAGCCGGATGTATACCGTCGGGGCCGGCTGACTTAGTTTTGTCCAGCTGCGACAGAACTGTGGTGACCATTTCCTGATTAACCTCCACCGAGCTAAACAGTTACCTGGATCGCGCCGATAAAAACTGCAGAAGAAAGAATGCAAATCTGAAGTTGACGGAGTATGTCCTGTCCTAAACCTTGTATGTTCCCTGACATGTTGATAAAAGGCCCCGACATGAAACCAGTCTAGATATTGCGACTCAACTGACCCTGGTGAAGAAATTTCAGTACGCTAATCAATGCCCGGGAGATTGAAGTCTCCGACAATTAGTAATGCGTTGCATTGCCCTTTTAGTACTTCCAATGTGTCCATCAGTAATTGGTCGTCTAATGATGGAGCAGTCGGGCTTCTATAAGCACATGCAAGTGCCAGTCTTCTTCTAGCGACAGTAAGAAATACCGATGTTAGTTGGATTGAGTGAGAAGCGATCTTTATCGATGTCTCACTGTGGGGGAGATCTTCGTTTATCGTAATTCTTCTTCTTCTTCTGAATCGAAAGCAGAAGGGGTACAATCCCGTTTGAGCTTCATCACAGTAATAGACATGGGTGACTTCTGCTGACAAGGCAAACCCTGAGAGTAGAGGAACGCCACTATATCACTCCGGGGATCAAGTCCATCCGTCTCAACAAATGCTGATCCAACGCGCTTTTGAATAGCTGTTCAGATGGTAGAAATAGGAGCTCTTCCGGTAGAGAGTTCCAAGTGTTCACCACCCGCGTGGATAGCGTGCTCGCATTACTCAGCTTCAGCTTTCTAGGCTTCTGCAACTTAAAGTCATGTCCACGAGTCCTCGACTCACCTACTAATCGGAAGTACTGGAGGAACTCGTCTCCATATTGACCGAGAAGAATACGGCGTGTCAGGAGCAGGTCATATCTTTCCCTTCGAAGCTCTATGAGGTAGAGTTTCAGCAAGCTCCTCCTATCCTCGTACGCGAGTTGGCGCATTCCACAAACCATCTTAGTGCCCCTCCTTTGTACCCTCTCCAAGGAGTCGCATTCGCCTTTGGACTGAGGAAATGCAACAGGTAGCCCATATTCCAACAGAGGAAGTATGTACACAGAGAAAAGTGTCTGGAACATTTGCGGGGTAACGGACGCAAAGGAACGCCGAATCGCCCAGAGCATTCTGGTAGCGCTGCCTATTCTCCGACAAGTGTCAGCCTTCGACTTCAAGGAATCCATAACCAGAATATCTAAGTCTTTTTCGACCATCACCGCTCTAATAGGCTCATCTCCAAGAATGTATTCACCACCAGTGTTATCGGAGTTTATGCGCATGACCACTGTCTTGTCCTCATTGATAGGTAGTGACCAGCGATGTGTCCAAATGACTAAGTCATCAACTGCTTGTTGCAGTTGCTTGTGGCCATCGCAGGAACTGACAGAGGCCCACAATCTGAGATCATCCGCGAATAAAAGAGAATCGATCGCTACCGCGTCCGGAATATCATTTACGAAAACTTTGAATAACGAATGGGCCAAGGACAGATCCCTGCGGCACTCCGGAGCCTGCTTTCATCTCTGAAGACAAAACTCCATTCACCTCGACACGGTTTGACCGCCCTGAGATGAATGCCTCGATCTATTTAAGTGGACAACCCTGAATACCCAAACCCTCCAGCTTGACGAGCAATCAGCGGTGGGGCACGCGGTCAAACGCCTTACTAAATTCGATAAAAATGACATCGACCTCTTGACCAGAATCAGTCAAAGCACACCAACTTTCTCGCGCCAGGAGCAGATTACATACGCATGAGCGATTTTTGGTGAATCCATGTTGTTGTGGACACCAACGCCCACACTCCAAAAGAAAGTGCTCTAATTTCCTCTTGATCAACTTCTCTAAAATTTTACCGATCACAGAAGTCAATGTGACCGGCTCGTAATTAGCGGGACTACTAGGGTTTCCACTCTTACACATAGGTTTAATAATACCCTGTTTCCATTCTTGTGGCAAGAGCCCTAATGATACCGATTTTGTAGAAAACATGGCTAGCGGAACGCACAACACTTCTGATAGTGCTGGTAAAACCAACGGATGAATACCGTCTGGTGCTAGCGCGGATTGTGTGTCCAACTGTTCCAACAGGAGTCTAACAGTCTCTACATCTGCATCAAGATCAGACAGCACCTCACTGTTATTAGAGACAGAAGGTGGATCACTGTCTTCTAGACAGTGGCGTACAAAGTTTTCTAGCTTGCCGATAATTGTCATAGTCAGTGGCGTTTTCCCGACTTACGGATGTCGACCAGAGCTTTTGACGTTGCAGCAAAAGTTTCCTTATCTCCTTATCAAACCAAGGGGTACCTTTCGCCTTACGACGACGTGTGGACAACGGAACAGCCACCTCAATAACTGTCAAAATGTTATTACGGATCACCAGCCAACAATCTTCAACATCAGCTGCTCGATCAAAAGACCAATCGAGAGATGAAGCAACATCCGGTAACCTACCCGCGTCTGCCTTCCAAAAATTTCTTCTGGGAATCTGATCATGTACCCAGCCAGTGTTGCGTTTCCACATAAAACCTAAAGTGGCATGGTCACTGCAGCCTAATGGAGCTTCAGTCCGACGCTGAGTAATATCGGACTGCGTAGAGTGAATACCAAGTCCAAAATAGACTCCCACCCAGTAGGGCCTACTTTGGTCGGATGGGAAACGTGCTGTACGAGGCCCACATCAACCACAGCGTCCAATAAGTCGTGTTTGAACGACCCAGAACATTCATTTAGCGAAGTCCAATCAATACTAGGAGAATTGAAATCACCCATAATTAAGCAGTGTGAGGATCTACCATACTGACATATCTGTGATATTAGAGTATCTGCCTGAGTATTGGGAGAACGATAAGCGACACCTATCTTGACAAATGAAGCTACAGTCCTTATACGGCACCATATACTATCAGCCTTACCGGCAGTCTGCTGGAAGCGATCCAACACTGCGACGGAAATATGTTGTTGGAAATATAAGGCAACCTCACCACCGAATTTAGCGTCTGTTTGATCTGAGCGAAAGAGTCTATATACAAGTAGGACCAGCTCGGGATCATCCTGCTCAGGTGAGAGATAGGTTTCCGTCACCGCAATGATCGCTGGAGGGTCCCATCTAATCCGATCAATGTGTTCATCCAATTTGTTTCTTAAGCTCCTCGCATTAAAATATATCACTTTTGAAGATCCAGATCCCTCCGAATGCATATCGTCAGAGGTCGTCAACGAACTTTTGGCTTCATCCTCACAACACGAAAACCCACAATGCGCAAGTTAGTTTCACCTGCGGCTCTGCGCTCGCTAATTTCCTAAGTAGCTTTTCGCATCTTCACAAGATCTTCCGAAGAAAGATCACGCAGGAGTCGAAGTTCACTACCATTTACCATGTAACCCCTCTTTATCAGTAAGGTCACTTGCTCAACAGAGTCTAACACAATCTTAAACGGTCTTGGGCGATCTCTTGACGCTGGCCTGCGGCCTAGAGGAAACGCTGTTCTTACCGTTACACCCTTTTCACCTTCGTCGAAATGAGGGGCAAGAGCAGAATTTCGGAACTCGCGATTCTGTTTAACCCTGTCTAGCGCCAAAGCACCTGTTTGCTCCAACGCATTGTGAAGAAAGTCGCGGGATTGTTTACTCTAAACAGCCGTGAGGCTCTGGTGTTTCTTCTTTATAGTTTTATCTAGCTTTGATGGTTCCCGGACCTCTTTGGCCTCAAGAACGTTCGTTTCACCGGCAAAACTAATTCCGTCTTTGGAACCGAGTAAAGACGAGGAAGCCACTTCCGCAAAGGTGCGTACATCTCCAGATTGCACGCAAACTTGCTGTACACATGATGTGTGGTGGTTATCCTTCCTCGAGGGTGAGCCACTATTCACAATACTCCCATCAATACCTTCAAAGGTCTTAGCAAAAGCCGTGTCAACTTGAAGCTGAGTATTTGCGAGGTTGAAACCAGTCGGTGGGAGGCATATCTTACACATCGTGCGAATGATATCGCATGAATTCTTCTGAAGTCAACGATACATCTCCGGCTTCATTCCACCACATCGAATATGTATCCACATCGAACAAATTTCACATTGAACAGCTTTAGCGTTATTGACGACCTGTTTCGAACAAACCAGACAAGAATCTTCAGAGTGAGCAGCGGAGCCCTCATTCTCTTGAGGCTTTCTTGCAGTAGGTGCAGCATGATCTCCTTTTGCAGATTCGCGAGTCATAATCATGTTCAAATCCGTTGAAAATAGAATAAAAGCTCTCGTAATAATCTTGAAATAGATCGGATATCCACAAAAATATCAAAATATCGTAAGGAGCAAACGTCCACTTGACCTTTAAAATTCTACCGCACAAAAATGCGTTTGATGATATAGGTTTTATATCAGCCATCTTGCACAACGATAATGAAGACTCTCTCTTAATTTCAATAAATCTTTTCGATATTTCTTTCAAATCTGGAATTTTTCCAACTCATTGGAAACACTTTGTTATTATCCCACGTTTAAAATCTGGTAATTCATACCTCGTTACGAATTATCGCCCTATTAATCATACTCTTATTCTGTCTAGGTTATTTGAAAGGTTAGTCAAAAATTCTTTGTTGGGCTACCTTGGTCCAGATGCGTTCTCTTCAGTCCAACATGGATTCCTTAGCCAAAAGTCTTGTGTAACCTGCCAGTTAGAATATTAAGATCACATAACCAGTTCACTAGACCAAGGATTATCCGTGATTATTGTATTCTCAGACATAAGCAAGGCTTTCGATCGGGTTTCACATACGCTACTCATTTCAAAGTTATCATATTCAGGTATTCATGGGCTTTTATTAAGCTGGTTTTATTCTTTTTTGTCTGATCGCACATTTTTAAATTAGCGTTAACGGTGTTACTTCACCTAATCAGCCGATTCCAAGTGGCGTAATTCAGGGCAGCGTTCTAGGCCCCCTTCTTTTTCTCATCTATGGTAATGGTTTGCAAAGTGTTGTGAACCACTCTAAACTATTTATCTTCGTTGATGACATAAAAGTCGTCTTATCATTTCCGCCTAATGAAATGTCACAAACTCTGATATCCTTTAACACTGATCTTGCATCTCTATCAAGCTGGGGCGCACAATGGGGATTAGAAGTTTTGGCTCCTAAGACAATATATGGGATAACGCTGCTCAATTCTCCGTGAGACACTTACATTGAATGGCTCAACCATAACTCCTTTTGCAGAAGTTAGAGATTTCGGATTTAGGTATTCCTCTTCTTTGAACTTCAATGAGCAAGCATGACATCTCCTCACGAGAGCACGACAAAACTTTTGTTAAATTAACCATAAATTCCTCTTACGCGGAAGTAAAATTGCACTATATAATAATGAAGAAGGTCCTGAACGCTCATTTAAATGTTCTCCACAACAACATACCGTGAGGCCTTGTCTGTCCGATTGCTTTTGTTCTCCGATAAGCACTGATCCACTACACAGCATCGCGTACTAGCTTCATTTTTCAGGTACGTTGTCCTCCTTAACTTACTACTCCGTTCATTGCCTTCCTAACCATCTGTCAGTTTTACTTGTTTCCAGGTCTAACGCCACCCCGATGCCTCCGTATTCTCCTGCTACCGCCTCGCAATATAAGGATGGCGCAATTCCAAAGCGAGTGTGGCCCGCTCTAAGGCCTCCTCGTCCCTATACAGATGACACTCACTATTTTATTTCCACCACATTGTACATATCAACCTGTGGTTATTTTTGAGCTACGCTGTTACACCACAATAAACCATTGAACCATTGAAGTGCCAGGTTACCGGACCCTAGAAATGTTTTTACACTAATTAATCTCCACATTGCCTTCGATAACATTTTAAATACACTATTATGTATATAACTGCCTTCCATTTCTCATGAGGCCTATAAATGTCTCATTTTTTATCTCAACGTGCAACATATTAAAAATCTACCAAAAAATGAAAAAAAACTGAAAAAACTGAAAAAAACACTGTTTTTTGAATGTACATTCTTATTTCTTAAATGATGTACTATTTTAGTTTGATGACCTCTCACCATGCTGAAAAGAGATAATCTTTCATTATATTCCAGTGTCTTCAAATAACAAACCATCACTGTAATTGGCTCGAAATCTATCCGCCCGAGATTTGTTCCGTATGCGATTTATTCTCCTGCAGATAACGGAAATCCAGCTAGTGAACAAATTTTGGTTCGATTCGTCGACAATTCTCCAAGAGTATTGGAGCACAGCACCCTACTGCCTAATCCCTGCTATTAGCCACACCCTCTCTCATCCCCAAAATTTCTTATATTTTCTTATTCCGAGAGATTTATGTTCCCTTGTCAATCTTCTTAGCCAAACTTTCCGTAAAAACATTAATTCATGCATATATAATTTATTTATCAATTTTTTGTGACAACTTCATTACAATTCGCACCACTTTCCCCATAATTAACTTCAACTTCTGTTCTTCATTCGTTTCTTGCATCCTTGCCATTCGTAAATCTTGACATAATTTAAATGAAATTTTATTTCTGTCAGACATTGAA
>JACCGJ010016193.1:0-44889 GCA_013407085.1 Atriophallophorus winterbourni | reverse complement strand
TAATCAAGACCATTCGCAGCAACTAGCGAAGTTTCCCAAGGTTCAGTCCCTACTCTGATCGTGTGTCTGGTTTATGCCAATGAAGTACCGGAAATTGTTCGATGTGACATTTCGTTATTTGCGGACGACATAAAGATATAGAGTTGCATCCGTAGCCCAGAAGACTGTCTGCTGTTACAAAAAGATCTTGATACGCTTCACAGCTGGTCGTTGAAGTACAAACTGCCGTTTAACTCCAACAAAATGCGGCTAATGAATGTAGGGTATCAGTGAGTTCACATATGATATAGGTCCATGCCTTGAAAAAATTGCAGTGAAGAAAAAGAAAGGATACGGGGTGTCTGGATTTATTGATCAGTTTAAAACCTCACTTCAAACTAACATTGCTTTTTGGAACAAGTATTTGTGTCCCAAATCTACTCAATGCGGTATTTTTAGGACATTTTCGCCTAAGATATTCTGAAAGATCATGATCAGACATGTAATACGCTATGCAGTCCCGGTCTCCGTGGTTCAAGACGCATATGCAGCGAATCTATCACTGCTCAACAGAACTAGTTCTCAGCATTCGAAACAAACCATATAAAGAAAGGATAGCTCAACTGAATCTGTTCGACTTTCCCTATCGTGGAATTAGAGGAGACCTTATCATACCTTACACAATATTCCATAACCCAAACCATCCCTTACAGGGCCTATTCACGCGAAGGGATACAATAAATTATTTAACCAATGAATATATCCTGATGGTACCCCATTCCCGCCGGAACTGCCTGTCTGTTTTACCTGGAATTGTTTACCTACACTCGTTACTCACTGCATTAGCTTGTATGACATCAAAACGAAATTAGACGAATTTTTATTGAAATATTCGTTTCCAGAATACTTATGTTGTTTCTTTTTATTCCGTCAATATCATCTTCCACACTGGTTTTCTGACCTGTCATTATCCTATTGTTTTATGAAACCTTTTGCTCATTGTGACCTTGATTTGCGGCGACGATTTGTCGTAATCTCGATTGCGTAGCACGTTCGGACATTTGAACTTAGCTTCGATTTGACTCGTGTACGTAACTTGGTACGTACTCGATATTGTTTTGACATTGACCCCGATTTTAACCCGGTTAACCCAAATAATTGAAGTGTGTTTTTACAATATTTGATTGCCTCATACAGTACCGCTTTTATAGAAAAGACCCTCGTTGGCTTCTGATATACCTGGGGATTTTGCGCGTCACTCAACTTGCGACGTTACTTTGATTGTCCATTACAATCAAGAACTTATATACTGTTTAATCTAACTGCATATGTTGTTTTATACACGTACACTTTACCATCCGATGGTTATTGTTAAACTTGTTGCTTTTTAGACCATTAAAAACCTTGAATTACTTTGAAAAACCTTACACAATATTTATCCGAAAGTATCTTTTTATCATACCGATACAATGCGCGACATTTTTACCTACAAAACATGTACCACAAATTCTTGAATCTAGGATCGCAAATGACAGAAAAAATGAAAATTCAATGAAGAGGGAACTCCATGTAGCGAGTGGCACGTAAATCACAACAACGCGAGATTACACCACTTGAAAATAATAACAGCTACGACACCTGGGTTAACCGTTTATCGTTTAAGTGCTGTGGTTTGTCCCGAACAATGACCGTTTGGATTCCAATAGAAAATTCGTGAGGCGAAAAATTAAGCAAACAATACAGAACATTAACATCGGGCACTGCAATGAATCGGATAATGCTGAAACATATTGATTATCAAACGCATCGTCCAAATAATTTCAGAGGCCTCTCGTTGTTCTGTTCTTTTGGGAACAATTTTGCTCAAACTGACCTTGAGTTGTCGCACTTTGTCACAATATCGATCACGTATGATGTTAGGGTATTCTAACGTGAACTGTTTTTACTTAAGAGGTATCCGATATTCCGGTAATATACGCAATCGATATTATGTCAACTAACTGCATTCTAAATGACCAATTCATATTGACCATTCCTGTGGCTGATCGACCACACTCTTGCTTCGTTTAAATGCTATAATTCGGAATCGGCGCATCCATTCAGGTTGTATGAGTTTTCAACCTGTCTGATTGCAACGGGGTTAGGTTGTTATTACGAAAGGACGGCAATCGGCACGTAAAATATGACGCAATCAGTGCAAGCATACGATGTATCGACCGCGCAAACCGTCAATGTAACTTGCCCAATCAGAATGGAGTTTAGTGACACGATATCGATTGGATGTCTGGATGTCAAATGACCTTATATTTACCGCCCATAACACCTACCAACTTGAATCAATCATTGGGAATTTAGGGCTGTATTGTGTTAACGGTTTACTGACACTTAATCGCCGACACTTAATCCCTAGACACTTAATCCTCAGTTCGATAACTTCTGAAGAATGCAGAATACGTTTAAATGAATTTATTTAACAGGAGAGTTATGCAATTGATTTTAAGAACGTCAATCTTTCCGTAGTTGAGTATCGCTGTATTGCTCGAGCTGTCCTGGCGCATTTCACAGTATACTTCTTCTTCTGTTTGATACGAACCCCAGCACTTGCTGCCGTTCACTTATTTTTCTTCGCATGATATGACATCTCGAGCAATTCAGCGATACTCAACTACGGAAAGATTGACGTTCTTAAAATCCATTGCATAACTCTCCTGCGTTCTGCATTCTTCAGTAGTTATCAAACGGGGGATTAAGTGACCGACGATTAAGTGACTGGAGATGAAGTGACTTGGGGGTTAAATGTCTGTTGATGAAATGTCTGGTGATTAAGTGTCTAGGGATTAAGTGTCTGACGATTAAGCGACCGGACACCATGTTAACAATAGGCCAGAATATTGAATTTGTGTCATTCTGTGGACATCATTCACCCGACAAGAGCCAATTGGTGCCCTTTTTAGCAGATGGTTAAGTGGTGTTCGAAGTTCATGCAGTTCGGAGACACTACTAAACCCATTAATACTGTGTCCAGTTGTATCTTCCAACTGTTGTTCAACGCCGGTGGACACATGTGAAGTATACAATGCCTTAAGCTGTATCGTTAGTCTGGGCATTATCGGCCAAACGGAAAATGCGAAATCAGCGATGAGCGCTAATCACAAGCGTACGGATCATATGAAGCAAACAAGCCTCCCGCACAACACAGAAGCAGAAAGTGTCGAGAAGACCGAAATCGATAATCGGGGAAGGATTGAATGAAAATGGTTCGAGCGACAATATTGTCAGAAATATGAGGAGGTGAAAACGTCAACCGCTATGAAACGATATACAGTTCGTCGTATTCGGTCATACGAGACCTGCGAGGTAAGGGCTTGAGCGTACGTTGCGAAATCGATTGTCAATTCGGATCAAAGCGACAATCCGGACACATGTTTTTGGATAATGTTGTGGTTACTTCGCCTGCCTATATAAGACAGGTGTGTGCTACAAAAACCCGTATTTGCATACATTTCCATCACACAACCCACTACCGGTTTGTGCTGATTGCACTCATCAGGTAGGGATTCGCGTGGTTTGAAAAAGCGGAAGAATGGTAAACAAGTTGAGCTTTTAAGCCACTGTTGGATCGGGTTGGTAAAATCTACCTGTTCAATTACATTTGCCCATATACATGTAAATTGGTTTAAACTATGACCCTGAACGAAAATCCGGCCAGCTTCTCTCCAGAGCAGATTCGATTTGCATGCATGTTAATCAACGATCCGACTTCCTTCGTCGGGGCTTTATCACAGCTGTTATGTACTTTACTCAAGCAGCCAAAACATTTAACTACGTGAGATCTAGCACTTAGCCCTTTATTGCAATTTGACACGCATCACGTGCTGCCTTCTTTGCCTGGGGCTTCGAGGTCATCCTTCGTGTCATTGTTACAATCCAACGAGTGATGAGTCAGTGCACTTGGCGATGCGGTTGTCTATCGATCGATAGCTACCGGTGGAGTGAATGCGTTGGATTGTAGTGACGTGATTCAAGCGGTAAAAAGCGAACGAGTTTGAATAACGGTGACGCGGTTCAATGAGTTTCGACCTGGCCGTCAATTCGAAATGATTTGAACTTCACAACAGTATTCGAACAGGAACGATGTTCTCAAACGCCAGGGTTATTGCACGCGCAGGTAAATTTGGGTTAAATCTTGAAAAATTGGATTTCCAAGGATTCCCCTTGCTCGAAGTTGAAATGGATATATTCCGAACGAGCAAATCGAGACGCGTTCCATGATATATTAACCGTCCAGCTTAGACAAACGAGTAAGGAAATAAATCCCAAAGCATGAGAGCACAAATTTACGCAAGTCACATGATGTACAGGAACGCAAACATTAAAGTAACGATTGTCTTCTGCGTTGAGCAATAATTGAAATTTATTGAGTCATTCAATATATCTGACAATTCATTCACATAGCCCTTCCGATCTCTCGGAACTATCTCATCACTTTTGTCGGGTCTTACTGACAAAACATCTTTATTTTTAAATAAAACAGTTTCATCGCATTTCGATGTTCCTTGTTCACTTCCTTACAATGGGCGCCAGTCTGTGAGTGCAGCATAGGTTTACAAGGTCAGATTTGATCTCTAATTTACCTCTAAATTTCATGTTTTAAAAATAACAAAACAAATCAGTTGCAATACTGTGAAAAGTAAGAGGCCTCATGTGATGAATCACGTGATTTAAATTTGACCGGAAATTTTAATCGATAAAATATTAAAGCATAGGGTGCAAGTTACTGCTCCCATTGAAAAGCCAACCATGCAATATGCGGTGGCATTTATTGGTGTTTTTCATTGTTTACTTACCTTGGCCAATGCGGACACCGTAAATATACAACTTATCCCGAACAGACATTCACTTTTTCTCAAAAACACCCCAATCAATGTTACTCTCACCTACTACCAGCATAGGCTAGTCATTAACCGAGTGGCGCAAATCCCATGTTACTTGCCTGACCCAAATCCGTTCCTTAGTCCCTCCGAACCGGCTGCGTATGAGTGGTTGCTCAACGGTCGACAAATTCGCCCTCACATGCCTTTCGTCTATGCCAACTGGGATTTACACGGCACACTGACTGTGTTGGCTATCATGCCGCGTGATTATACGCTGTGGTGTCATGTTCAACTTGACGATGAAGTAGAAGAACATGACTTTTACTTCGGACATCAAGTGTCCTTCTTTCAAGAACCAATCGGACAATTGATCATTGGTGTTTCTATCGAGTTGACACTGAACGAAGAAGCCTGGGAACGAAAATGCTTAGCAGAACAATATGTGTGTGACTGTAAGCGAATGTTTGGAAACAATGTCAGTGAGATTTATACCGAGAATGTGGAGAAAAATTATATAGAAGATATCATACGTCACACAGCTTACAACGTTTGTAATGCAGTCCCGTTATGCATGTCAGTGAGTTTGGATGATTATGAATGTTTAAATTGGGAAAATACGCATAATAGCACGCATTACGTGGAGCTGAGCTTTTTCGTAGACGGTGGACGAAGAGAAGATGACGGTCGCATCTTGACGAAACCGAAGTTGTTTGCCGAGGTCAGTTTTAATTTCTAAATCACCCTGATATCATGTGATAACAGTGTTTGTTGTGCCACATCAAAGTAGACTTTATGTCAAATTTCGTGTTTACCATTTACAAACAGATTTCGCTGAAAAAGTTTGCTTTTGGGTAATAGATTAAAACTCGATAATAGTAATTAGCACCAACCGTAAACATCATCGAATTTACGCTTCCAAGTTTTATGGGGGTTTCACAACGTTTTTTGTTAAATTTTATTCGTACTTTTCCAATGGTGAAGGTTCATTAACTTCGTTTAAGCTTTCGGATCAAAGATTCGCTGGAGGAGTCGTCCTTAAATTAGATCTGAAGTTATAACGGCTTCTTTGGTACGAGTACTTTTCTAGACGTTGCGTATGTACAACATGAAAACTGAAAATGTCAATGTAATGTGTTACTCACATCCCCCGAAATTACACACCACTACCGGTTTCTGGCTGTTTGCCGTCATCGAGTGGAGACAGTAAGATCAGGTTCAGTGAGCCTTGAAACAGTGGTAAAATGGTAAAGAAAGTTATACATTGTATGTCACCGTTGTATAGGGTTCTTACAAAGAGCCACGATATTTTTAGAAATTCATGACCATACTGCATACAAAATGACATTTCGCTACTCGAATCATACCTGCTCATTATTGAAGGTAGCGTTCTGCTCAATGAGGTCTCTATTCAAACTTGGTTCCCGCCTCCAAAGGCGTTGCTACTAACATACTGAGTATCAATTACACACATGAAATAGCGAGTTCAGGTCTAATATCGGTGGAAGTCTCAAAGATAGAAATTTGTTCATTACCGAGTAAACCGTTTTTTTAAATGTAGAAAAATGTAAACAAAGTTAAACTTGTATGCCACTGTTATATAGGGTTCTTACAAAGAACCACGATGTTCAAATACAGAATCATAAAGCGATTCCTGGCCAAGCGCTCGAGGCGTATGTAAAAGACCAATGTATTGTGGTGCTCACATCCCCATCCCTTACACACCACTACCGGTTTCTGGCTGTTTGCCGTCATCAGGTGGAGACAGTAAGATTAGGTTCAGTGAGCCTTGAAAAATGTATTCTGCTGCTCGCATTCCCCGCACTTACAATCCAAAACCGGTTTGAGGATATTTACCGTCATCAAGTGGAGAAGGTAAACATCACGTTCGACGTACATTGAGATAGCGGACAAGTTGTGAATAAAGTTATGCATTATTGTTGGCCACCTTCGGTTGATGCCAGCTTTCTAGATATCCCACTCTCGCAGCGCTATTCGGGAATACTAACGAATTCGGATTTATAGTGATTTTTCCATATTGGATCTACGCGTGCAACCCTTTTAATACTCTTTAACTCCTCAAAGGGATTAACGTCATCGGAAAGATCTTATTCTTCGCCATCGACTGGTTATATTTTCCACATCGTCAGATCAACTACCGAAGAGTATCGACGGAATCAATTCTGATTTTGCTCCAATTGGTGAACAACACTTTTCGTCGCGCTCACGATATTCATCATCGATCGCTCGACAGAACCACTGTCTCTGCACACCTCACTGAAAAGTACTGCACACAACCCTGACCGAATGACCCCGAAAAGGAAACAAAGCGCACCGGGCTGCATGTGTACGGTTTGTTAAAACTCGGTAAATCCTAAGGCGAAGTCTGTCAAGTATTACGCTTGTTTGTTGGAAGTGCATGCAAAATGCGACAAATCGCTGACCTCGGATTTAGTAGCGATTATTAATGGAAATAATTGTCCCGGTGTTTGCAATCGATTGGAATATGTTTGGGACCGATCGTGTTTGTTACGTTTGCCAGGTTTGCCAGGTTTACAAGACCAAACCAACAGTGTCATTCTCGGAGGCGAAAACCCCTTAGTATGAAATTGAGATGCATCCAAATGGACTGGAATTCAGTATACAAAATTGAATGAACGGATAAAAACGTCATAAAGGCACCATTGTTTCCCGACTTATAGGTTACTTTCAAAAAGCCGATAGAAAGTTCATCATACTCGAACAGGCCAACATTTGCCTAGATAACTACGTAGCTGGTGACTAAAACGGGTACGTGTTCGCCGGGATCAGTGACTCTTCAACTTAAAGGAAACGCGAAAGGACTCAGCAAAACCAGTTTTAAAAGATCAACTCAAAGTAAAACGCAAAATCCACTGGTATAAACCTTAGTGTTATACGTACCAACGAGACCGAGTCACGGAAAACGCTGTTCGAAGCTAAGGAAAAACATGACTTTGTTGAATGGTATAAAACTATGTAGTCAGATAAGACAGGCCGCAGTTACTACCTCATCAATAGTTCGGCTGAACCGCCAACTGAATTCTCCTCACAAAGATGATGATTGACTTTTAAGAGTAACGCTGCAATCTGCGGAGAACGTGGAAAACGTACTCTTAAATGCTTACCTTCTTAGAGGTGTTCCAGAGTCTACATGTCGTATCCACGCAGATCGATCATGGAGCGAAAGTCGTCGAAGAAATTTAGAGAAAAAATAATCCAAGAAATATTTTACTTACAATATATTTTACTTTACAATCCGGAATATACTCCTGACGTACCTTCTCAAGAAAAGTCTGAGCACGATCACAAACAGTGGAAATACCTAACCGAAGCAATCGGTATTAAAAAAGCCATACTTTTGGATGCTTTTAAGATACCATGGCCTGCCAACTATAAAGGACATGGTCATAGCCCTTTAAAGCTAAGCTTATTCACAACCGAAATGACCGTTACTATCACACTTGCATGGAAAGCTGGTAGAAGAAACCTACCCCAAAACGTCAAGTTGAGCTTGTCCAGAATAATAGCCGGAAGCAAGCAAACGGATAGTACCGACCTCCAGCGCCTATTGAATATCATGCAATAGTTCCAAGAAACTTGAGCATTCCGACTCTAACGGAGTCGGCCCATGATAACGTTTCATGATTTGAACACTACAAACATTATAAGATATTTATATACAAATGCGCAAAGCCTTTCGAAGAAATTAGCGGAGTTAACCGAGATACGCTCGCCATACTCATCGGGTATTATCGCATTACAGAAACATGGTATTCTTCCCAACTGATTGAAACGGAGATATCCATTCCAAATATGATAAGGAACGATTGAGAGAGAAGCGGTGGCGGTGTTACTCTTTATTATCATAATCGCCTCCAGTGCTCGATGATAAAATTTGATGTTCTGTAACGCCGATGACTGGTGAAGTTCGCATGATTGGTATGGCCACCGGTCGTACAACGAAAGGTTGATTTTAGTGCTTCAGCGCTTGACTCGCACTCAACATGCAACAATACTTATTGCAAAGGTTGTCATAGCCGGGGGTGGCAGTGGGGATAAGCTCTCACTGTCTATAAAATGCTCCCATATGGCGTGCGTCTCAAATAGCCTCTGACAACCAAGTCCAGCTTCTGGGCTGGCATATGTAGCTCGTTAGCCTGGGAGGGCATTTCATCTAGGGGAAGGAAAACCCTGATTGTAAACCTCCGCTGCCTTGCGGGATACCCAATCGCGGGAAAGACTTCCAGAGTAAACCCTGAGGAAAAATCTGGAGCAGAGTCTCGTAGACGGTTAGTTGGTGCACACCACCTCTTTCTGTCAACTCCCTGCTGCCTTGCAGGTCGCACTTGGTTGTACAAAGGCTAGAGAAGCCGACTCGAACAAACGCCAAGTGGTGCTGGGGACGCTGCTTTGTACCCAAATTCCCAAGACACTTAATGACTCACGAATTATTACAAAATATAGCTAATGCTACGGCGTTCCCGGTACGTGAGCGTCTCATACACTCCCAGCGGTTGGGGTGAAAAGTAAGCAAGCTGGATCCCTTAATACCTGCTCCACGCTGTTTATCTCATGTTGGAATGTAAGAACGCTCCTTGATCCCGGTAGCCAATGCATCGCGACTATGGCGTGAGTATAGGCTGCTTGTCGGAGGTAATAATCCCGGGCACTGGCTGCATTCGTATCAAAATTCCAGGAACGAACATCTCCTACTGGTTGTACCACAGTGGACCCACTGACAACTCCGGGCTACATGGCGCTGTGATTGCTATTGATGCGAAGGCCCAAAATGCCCTAACGTTAAGGGAAGCCATTTCACTACGAATTTTGGTTATGCGTTTCCGTGGAAAACCGGTCAACCTGAGTGTTTTGTCTGTTTACGCGCCTACCATGCCCACTGACGATGCATCCAAGGACGAATTTTATGAAGAATTAAAAAAGGCCGTAGATAAAATCCCTAGGCGCGATATGCTGATCATTATTGGTGACTGGAATGCCCGTAAAGGCGCACCGGACACTACTACTCAGCGGATTATTGGCAAGTTCAGTCTTGGAACACGTTGCGAAAATGGTGAGCGCATGCAGGCACTGGTTGCAGGCGGACATGTTGAATAATTACGTGGGCTGCCAAGATTTTTCAACATTGCTTCGGAAATGATTGTGATGTCCGATGCTGTATCCAGTTGAAGCTGAACGGGTATACCGTTGATCTGAATTGAGATGAACCGTCGTCTCGGAGATGAACTTGGAATGTTGCTGTGACGCTGAGTGCGTGTCCGCTTGATGAATGCTTCCAAGAAATCCAGGGCTTTGATGAAAACCTCTGCTAGTTTTGCTGCAGCTTTGAAAAGGACCTCGAAATCTTTGGTTTCGACGAAACTTGTTGTTTCGTTCTGGATCTACAGAATCCTTCTTTGTGGCCTGTGACGTTGCACTGACTGCAACGGTGCTGTTTGAAGCTTTTTGAATGACTAAACAGTCCGATTACAAGCGAATTTTACACTTCTAAAATATTGACGACTGATCCTAGCTGTGGATTTAACTCAACCTACCTGGTCAGCTGAAATAACCAAACGATATGCAGAACATTCCATTACCGTTTTGCTACTATCGGATTTTATCAGACAGAGATGGTATAATGATCACAGCAGTAAACTAATTAGACTCAAATCTTGATACTATGCAACTCTCAGTATTATACCACATTTGCTTTGTCCCAGCAGGTGGTATAGTAGCGGCATAATAACGAGGTGTTCCTTGAAATGGATTTTACCGTTAAACCTCGCTATTATGCCACCTGCCGGGACCGAGCAAAAGTGATTTAATACCGAGAGTGGCATTGCAGTGAGGTGGTATACTAACGAGATTTGACTGTATCAAAGTTTTAATTTGAAACTACCGTAAAATGTCAACCCGTCAGTTGACGTAGAACATCATCCTCGGTAATAGCAGCAGTATGAAGTACAAGCCTAGAGCATAATGTACGATAACAGCTAATCATATGCACGAAAACTGAAATCTGCGAATACGTATGGTAAAGAGCAGTTTAACTTCATGCAATTTTTTATTTTTTCAACAAGTAAGTGCACTCTGTGGATAGATAATCAAATGTTACATTTTCATAATGCTACTTTACCGTGTTTGAACATTCGTTCTCGATATCTCCAGCGAATAAGTAAAACATCAAGAAATGGAAAGTCTCCACCTCGTAACCCAAATTTTCCAATCTCACAAGAGCATGTTAAGCAAGAAAGATATATTAAGTTTGCGTGACATGATAGATGGCCTTTCAGCTACTGCTGAAAAGTTATTTTGATTATCCAAACGGTGAACATCCTTTATACCAACTGATTCATCAAACAAGACGTCACCATTGATTCGAAAGAAAAAAAAATATAAAAATACTCCCAACATATGAGTGTATCGCATGTGCAAGTAATTCGGTAACCCTGAGAGCTTCCAATGAAGCATATTTTAACACAATGGAATGAAATACTATGTATCACAGTTTGATTATAATGTCTTGCTGTTCAGAGATAACATGATTTCTTACTACGATTTGCTAATTGTGTAATCGATAAATTTTGCGAGTATTCATCGATCTATCAATCGTTCTATTGCATCCACGGTCTCGTTTATTTGAACAGCTTTATCAAAATTTCACCGAACGCTTGCAAGGTTTGAAAGAGCAACTTGTCACAGACACGGCGAATATATACTATGCATTGAATCCTACCTGTAGCATTTCTACCTATTGGAAACATTACGCGTTCTGTATGGGATACTCCGGTTCGCTGAATCAGCATTCCGGAGAATGCGGTAAGTATTTTGCCCACGTTTCTTGTTTCGGTTTTGTTGTGAGGGGCCGTTTTAAGGCCGACGTGTAACTATCACACGATATGACGCTGTATCAAACCGAGGGGGCTAGTATGATAGCCTCAACAATATACTGTATATACTCAAGTAGAAGACGCAGTCGTTTGTATGTTTTTTGTCTGGGTCTTATGCACCCAAATTAAAATTTACATAGTTTATGATGAAACTCGTAATTGGCCATAATTAGTTTGGTGTTGGTAAATTTTATGATGACGAGCTTACAGAATTTCAAGTTGAAACTTATTCCATTATTTATACGACGAAAAATTATAATAAATATTTAATTATGCACATATTTTTGTTCTATATCATTGCTTTTAACACATCATATTTGGAAATTTGAAATGTTGAGTTGTGATGCGTCTACTAAATGAAATATAATCTATTCTTGGTATTTTTTTTAAATGCAATCACTATTCGAGTACATGCAATACAATATTTTATTCTATTTGCATTGAACGGTGAAAAAAGATATTTCATCGCATGCGAATCCTGATCACACTGTCCTTACTAATGCACAGAAACACCACGAAACCGGTGTTGGGTTTGTGTGTGATGGAAATGCATGCAAATACGGATATTTCCAGAGGTTTGGTAATAGATTTTGCGGTATTGTTGTTGTCAGAAAATCACTGCGATGGTCAGCATTCATTTTGCTATGCACACAATCAAATCGCCTCTGAAAATTACTCAAAATTTCACATAATTTTCATTTCAAACTTCTTACTACTACCATCTAGTCTGAACACTGAAATTTTTATCATTTGGCGCTTCACTTCATCACCATCATCAAAGACAACATTAAACCGTTAGCATTTACCGAATCCTTAACTGTCATGCGACCATGAAATAAGTAAAATCCTAAAAGATGAGGAAGTGTGGGACTTACATAGCTACATATTTTATAGAAGAGTCAGCACAAATAAACTGGAAGCACGGTTTAGGGGCATATCCTGAAGCGTAATTAATCGCTGCGATATCTGATCGCGGGGAACCCAGCCAGGAAGACTTGCTGCGACGACTTGGCCGTGTTACGGTTCGGCCACCACGTGATTCATGCCAGTCGGAAGTCCGTGGTCCGGCATTCTCAAATGTTGTGGAGACATCGGTTGTCAAATTCCAAGAGACACCGAATTTGCTTTTTACTTGAGGTCAAAGTTTCGCACCCATACAGTAGTAACGCTTGAAATGTCGCTTTGTAGTCTCTACCCTTGAGTAACAGAGACAGTCCTTTCTGACGCCAGACGTGATCTATGTTGCGATATACTACGGTCGAGTTAGAAATGCATACAGAGACATCGTCATCTAGCGATTCAAAATTATTGATACAACTAGTGAGATATGGCCTACAGTTTTAAGAGCCTAATTGACAAATAATGAAGTGCTGTTTGATTAGCCAATGTCCTAGAGTGCATTTGGAAGGTGCAAAACGCATTCCAAATGTGGGCAAAATACTAGCTAGCTTGTTCAGTATAGCCTATGCATCTATGTACAAATCAGAGAGCAGAACCATATAACCAGCATAATCAAAATCAAGAAGTTTGCCCACTGGCACTATGTAAACTTCAAAATCAGAGGTTCCTTTGCTGCACAATTCCCTGATGACATCAATTACAAAATTGAACAGAAGATTAGAAATCGGACATACTTGCCAGACGCCACTTGTGTTCGCGAATTTCTACGCATCCAGATGTATGACCATAGAGTGCATGCAGTATTTTGACATACTTTTGTGGAATGCCTTCGCTCAGAACATTTTGATCGACTAAATCAAAAGCCCCTTTGAAGTCTTAAAAGATGGCTATTGTTGGCTGCCGATAAGGTGCCGCAGTTTTAAGATTTTTTGAAGAGTAAATATGTGGTCGCCACAGCCTCAACCATGTCGGAAGCCAGCTTGCTGCTGTTGGATCTGTGATTCCCTATGCGATATTAATTTTCGAAGGCATACGGACGCTAATTATCTCGTAATGATGGGAGTGAGACTTATCGCACTGTCATTAGAGTAGGAACGTCGTACACTGTTTTTGAATTGGGTATAATAACCGATTCTCCCCAACTCTGATGGACGTATTCTGACAGCCACACTTCACAAAGAAGGTCGCCTAATGTACAGATTTGGATTTGGTCACCTTTAAACAATGAAGGTGGTATGGTATGTATGAATAATGTTCACTAGTTAACTCATAGTAGACACACATGAGATTATAGAATCTTCGCTGCAGGAACGTGGCCAATTACATATATTTTGAAAAATTGGTGGTAATTCTAACCTCACACCAAGCTACAAATCTTTGATGGTCTAATCAATAAAAAAGCGAGAATAATACAAGACCGGGCTCTTGACTGAATTTGGATTAGGTGGTCATTAATATACGTGTATGTATTCGCCATGTTATTTTTGGTTTTCACCGAAATCCTTCTAAATACTTTCCACAGATTTATGCCCACCGGGTTCATTCGCGAATGCACGATTGACCAACCCACGTCCACCGTACACTGCTAAAAATTACAAACCATTGCTATCGCATTCCCCGTATTTGTCCGACAGGCATTCGAAAGATCTGCTAATACCACACTGGATGCAAACCGAAGAAGATACAATCTGTTTAACTTGTCCGGTAAACACATACAGCGAGGAAGTTGGGCGCTCGCAGTGTTTACCCTGCCCCGTGTGGCACATGAGACCAATGAATAAGAAGGTTAATCGAACCATACAACAACATGGTGCTCATTGGCTGCATCTTGCGTGTCCAAGGGAGGGAAGAATTGAACTGCGGCTGGTGCAAGTAGCAAATAGCATGTTGGGAACGCGTTTTGCAACCTGGGTTCAACAGTCAAATCCACTCACTCGAGTCATTGGACTAGTTATAATCGCGCTCATCCCATTAGCGATAGCGCTTCTACTATTATTCATCGCGTACTTGATGATTGATGTTGGGGCGCTTATTGTTCGCATGGCGAAAAAGATCCTGCCGTTGCAAGTGCAAATCGCGGAAACTACGACAGCCGCAGCTTCGTTCCAGGCAGAACAAAAACGTGCAGCAGATGAGGCCTACGCACGCACAAGTGCGGAATAGACATTGGCATATAGCGGTTTTAAAGACCGAAAATATCTTGATGAGAAACATTATTCACCAATAGTGAAACCATTAAAGTGTTTCTTTTAATTTTTACACACATACAAGGGTTTAGATTCGTGGCAGAAAATATTCACGCTTTAGGTTTATTCATTTAAATTTTAGCATTCTGCACCATCATTCCGTCTACCTTGCTTTTCAATGTGTTAAATGTTTTATCATTGACAGCCGCTTAATTAGACATGATGTCTCAATCCCTTTGTAATTTCTCACAATATGTTGAGTTCATTGTTGATATCTTTCGTAAACAGAAATTTTTTGGATGTTTTGAGTGAGGTTAAATCATTTATGTATAGGAAAGAAAGCATCGGCAGTTTCACAAATCCTCGTGGGAAACCACTGTTGTTTTAATCTTCCTAGCAGCACTCTAATCACTCAAACTCTTGCGTGGCGACCCGACAAGTAGCAACACAACCGTGAGACAATGGACCAGAGATTCCTAAACACATCAGTTTTGTATTGTGATTGACACTTCTGCTGTTTGCGGAACAGGTTACCGCTTTCTTATTGCACACACACCTGGAAAAACAAATTACCCAAACATATTTTCGATCGAAATTTCCTCTCTTCATCTCACAATTGGAATTAATTTTGCTCCTCCTTTTAAGCACATGAATGCCAACGTTGAAATACTATTTGTTAAACTTTCATACAAATATTCTATGGTATTGTACAGCTATTTGCTTTTATCACCATATATATTTAATCTTCAAATCTTGAAGCTTCAGAAATGTCCATGTCGCAAACGGGATTGCTGTTCAATATTCAATATTTAGGATTAAAAAAGCAAATAGCTATAAAATACCATGGAATATATGTATAAAAGCTAAATAAATTGTACATTCGTTTTTGCATCCACTTGGCTCTAAGATGGAGTAAAAGTAATTTCACGTTTAACAAGGATTGGGGAATTGTCGACACTAAGGGTTTTCAGTAAACTGGGTCCGAAACACTATTGTTCAGAATGAAAGGTCGTAACTTTTATTTGAAGATCATTTCGTTTGATGTGGAAACAATTTCTGACTGTAAACGATTCCACAGATCGCACACACAGAGTGCATCAAAGTAACGGGGACAATTTAAACGGGAAAATGGTATTTGAAGGGTTAGATTGTGACTGCTTGTCGGGAGACTGGAACCAAGTTTAATGAGGTGTTTAAATAAATGTGATGCCCTATGGATTATCCGACATGCCAGGATTAGGGCAGATCTGATGCGACAGTCGCTGCTCGAAGGATTGATTATACAATCAGGTAACCATTTTAGTTTAGCTCTGTCAAGGACGGCCCCAAGCCTGACTGCAAAAGAAGGAGGGTTGAGCGTGGGGCTAGTAATCTCACCTTGTAAAAATACCTTCTAGCCACAGAAACGCCAACAAGAATACTAACAGTCAATGCGGACGTGAGAGAGGATGGACCCCCAGCTAGAAGGTGTACGCCGCCGGACGGTGAAAACCAGAGTCACCTGGAAGCCGTCAGGCCGATGACATCCAGAGAGTGGCCATGATGCTTTCGAAGTCGGACCAGAGAGCGCTCATTGGGTGCCAGGCGCATGAACTAGGGATAATGACAGCTTCCTTATATACCAAGAACACGAGGTTCAACATGGACATAATCCGCCCCGACGAAATACAGCGGAGAGGAGGAGGATTTTTACAACAGACTATAAATCATCATACAAGACAGACCAAAGATGGACATCGAAATTGTAATGGGTAACTCTAACGCCAAGATTAGCAGTAACAACCGAGGGTATGAGGAGATTATAGAACAGTAATACTGAGTGAGATGAATGACAACGGGGAGAGATCCACCGACCTATGCGCTGCAAGCAACGGAGGAAGTGTTTTCCACCACAGAAGTGCACACAAGGCGACATGGGTGTCACCAGACCTGTCGACGGAAAACGAGATCGACCGGGTGTGTATCAGGAGGACATTTCGACGCTCTCTTCAAGGTGTACGCGTCAAATGAGAAGCTGGCGTTGATTCTGACCATCATTTACTAGTAGCCAGGTTAAAGCTGAAGTAGAAGAAAAACTGGATATAGAAGTCGAGCCAACGACAGCGCTAAAACACAGCTATGCCGAAAGACTGTAGGGATAAAGAAGAGATCAAGGAAACCCTCTCCAGCAATTTCCAAGTACTGGAAGGGCTGCTTGAAGAAGAGACGATAGAACAGAAGTGGCAGAAAGTGAAAGAAGTGGTGACCTCAAAATGCCAAGAAGTACTGGGCCACAAACATACACCCACATGAATGAATCTCCACAGTGACGCTACAGAAGATAGAAGAAATCAGAGAAAAAACAATGGTGAACAGCAGCAGAATGAGAGCAATAAAAGCAAAAGCACAATAAGAATATACAGAAGCAAATAGAATTTTTAGGACGAACGTCGGAGAAGACCAGCGTAACTATGTAGAGACACTGGCCATAGAAGCAGAAGAAGCAGTGCATCAAAACAACACCAAGGACCAGTATTCCACCAGCAAGAAATTATTAGTAAAAAGTTTGCCAAGCCAGAAAGGCCAGTAAGGAACAGTGATGGAGAAGAGATAACAGAGGAATAAAGACAGAAATAGAGGTGGATTGAGCACTTTCAGGAGTTACTCAACAGAGCAGCTCCTTCAAACCCACCGGAGATACTACCAGCTGGAAGCGATCTGGCAATCTGCTGTGCACTCACGTAGGAAGAGATCCGCAGCGCCATTGAGCTATTGAAGAACAAAAAGGTTACATGATCCGACAGCATCTCGGTAGAAGCGCTAAAGGCGGACGTCGAGACAAGTGTGGAGCTCCTCCACCCAGTATTCTGCAAGATCTGGGAAGAAAAAGATGTCCCAGTTGAGTAAGAAGAAGGCTACCTCATCAAACTCCGCAAGAAAGGCGACCTCAGTTTCTGCTCCAACTACCGAGAGATAATGCATTTTTCCATCCCTAGGAATGCGTTTAACTGCATTCTGCTGAACGGAATGAAAGACGCTGTTGACTCACAAGCTGGTTTACGAAAGGAGAGATCGTCCACGATCAGATCGCAACCCTGCGCATGATTCTAGAGCAGTCCCTTGAATGGAACTCGAACGGAACACCGACTAAATCAACTATGAGAAGGCATTTGACAACGTCGACAGACTGACTCCCTGAAGACTACTGAGACACTACGGAGTACCAGAAAAGAACATCAACATTATCAGGAAGATATGAAAGAATGACCTACAGAATAGTGCATGGCAGACAACTCAGTAACATCTTCGAAGTGAGAATCGGAGTGACGCGAGACTGCTACTCTCCCCGTTCCTGTTCCTGCTGGCCAGAGACTGGATCATGAAAATATCGACACACCGGAAGCGGAACGGCATCCAGTGGACACTTCGTTAGCAGTTGGACGACCTCGACTTTGTCGACGTTGTGGCAATTCTATTCTATAACCAACTACAGATGCAAAAACAGACTAGCATCGTTGCGGTTAACTCAGCTAGAATGGACCTCAATATCAACACAGGCAAATTGAGATTGTTGTTGAATGCCATGCTGCTAGGAATTCTTACGTCCGTTGGTCATATCCTTTGGCTAATATTTTCGTGCGGTCCCAGTCGAACTGATACCTAAATTGTTCAATATATATTGAGATTAGTGAATTAGGGTCATGTCTGCGTACCGTCAACTGATTTTCATGTAGACATGTGCTCAGATTGCGACCTGTTTGTCTGACGTAGGTCTGTTTCTCCACAATCTCTGCATGCAATCTTGTAGATAATATTCTACCGTTCTTCTTTCGCCAAATTGTCTTTCGTGTTGTTGTGAAGTGTTGACGCAGGTTTATGCGCGAAGACTATACAAAGTGGCTGAACTACCCGGAATGCGATTTCTGAGATACGTTGAACATATGGCAGAGTGCGCCAGGTTCTGTTTTCTCATCGATTTCATTGTTGGGGTAGGTTGAACCTGCTGCGTAATTGGAAGACTCTTGGCAATCCAGTCTTCTGGAAAACTTTGAACAAATATTCATTTTTGGTCTAGTAAGTTGATCTGTGCTGCAGTGGGTTGCCGATCTTCTGAATAGAGTTCTGGTGGAACTACATTTGTGAATGTTCGGGTGCATGATATGAAAGTTCAATGTTTGATCCGTGTGTGAGGTTTTTCGGTAGATGCAGGTCACCGCTTATCTGTTTCACTTGAACATCAAGGAATGGTAAACAGCCGTCAAATTCAGTTTTTTTGTAAATTGGATTCTAGTAAATACATAATTGAACTTTCTATGTGATTAATACAGTTCGTATCGTCTGTAGCGGATCCATATTTTTTGTCGGATTATTGACAGTCAATTCATTCGAAACGACACATAGCTGCTTCAGCAACTAGGCTGGAAATCTATGATACCATTGGCTTTCCTCGGATTTGTTCATATATTTTTCCATTGAACTTGAAGTGCGTTTCAAGACACAGCTTGATCAGTTCCATTAAACTCTCATGTGTCAATGGATTTTCATTATGTCCCGTTCCTTTTTCATTGTGTAAAAATGCTATAGTTTGCTTGGCGAGTGTTCTGTCGATCGACGTGAATAGTGCCGGAACGTCAAAAAAACAATTATTTCGTCTTCTTCGATCTTCACCTCATTCAAATTCTGGAAAAAATGTTCGGCAGAGTTGGCCGAATGCTCCGAATCTGTAACTAGGTATAACAATCTTCTTCGCAACACTTTTAATATCTTGTAGGCTGGTCCTCCTGTCAAAAAACTATTGAGTGCAATGGAACATTTTCGGATCGCGCCCGTCGGTCATTTCCTTTAGCTAATATTTTCGTGCGGTCCCAGTCGAACTGATGCCCGAATTGGTCGATATTCATTGAGATTAGTGAATTCCGGACATGTCTGCGTACGGTCAACTGACGTTCAAGAATTCATGTGCCCGATTGTCTGACGTAGTTCTTTTCGCAATCTCTGCATGTGTGAATGGTGGTGAACGAGCTGCCTGGCATTCCTGAGGAACTTTTCGAAGGGATGGTGAGTATGAAGTACTGAAGGGTCTGTGACCTTACCCATAATATTTTTCAGACCACGGTATCCTCAAAGCATCTACACTGATTGTTTCGGACATGTATTTTCTCTGTTTGTAATCAAGAATCGAGAATCAAGATTTTATAGTGAAAATAGCAATCGCTGTACATGTACCATTGGATGACAGCCATAGGATGGTATCAAATTCCATTGAGGTGTTTGGTTTGTGTGGGTTCATATGGGGTCAATATACAAGACCGATAGTGGATTGCTCTTTGATATAAGCATCCAGTTTCGATTTGAAATCACGGATCGTAGGGGCGTTCACAATATCCTGTGATAGTGAATTCTACAGACAGCAAATACGCACCGAGAAGAAATGACGTCTACAATCGGGTCTTGATTGCGATATAACGAGACAACTTGAATAACGCGGTATATTCTTAGAAGAACTGACCTTTATCTAATCGCGGAGATGGTGATTTTTCATCCGCAGTATTTTAAATGTTAGAATCATGTCGTTTCTCACCCTCCTTTATGTAAAATCGGTCAATCCCAGCATGACTATTCGCTCTTTGTAAGAGAGAGAACCGTTTTAACACGTTGAGTGCGATACGACTCACCGGTGGGTCGTGACCGATATCTTTGTGCTGCGAAGCGACCCACTGGGATCATGCATTCTATTGTCGGATGGATGTTAGTATTTAAAATGCGGTGGGGCGTTTTAAGATAGAACTGCCCAAATATTCTCCTTAGCATTCGCAAGATATCGCTTGCCCTGTTGAAAACTTTCTGGCAATGACTATTCGGTTTCAGGTTATTAGTAATCCAGATACCGATATCCTTCTCAGCGCTCGTCTCAGTAAAGTTTTCATGGCCAAGATTATATGTATGCTCGTGTTACCGGCCAAGTTGTAACATTTTACATTTACGTATGTTGAGTGGCATCTGATTTTGTTGAGACCAGTGATACAGGGCACCCAAATCATATTTCAGCATCGAACAATCCTCAATCGATCCGATTTGCTTCAATATTTTGATGTCATCAGCAAAAAGAACCATCTTGCATCGTACTACTTGCGCAATATCATTTATGTATAACAAGAAAAGGATAGGCCCGAGCACTAAACCTTGAGGGACGCCACTGGTGACATTGATCGTTTTTGATAACGCCGTCAATGCGGACTCGCAAATGCCGATCGATCAGATAATCCGATATCCACTACAATAAGATACCGGTAATCCCATATTACACTAGCTTTGCACAGAAGCTGTTTCATTCAGTTTCATGCAGTCCTCTCCGTGCCGGGTGGCACATGAGGCGAAGACAACTTCACGCCAGTGGTTCGGTCTGTCGCTGCTTCCGTTGCCGTCTGCACCGTGAATCCTTGTGCATGTAGTTCGCGTTCCAAAGTTCTGCGCCAAGTTTCCTTGGGCCGTCCCCTTTTTCGTTTACCTTGCGGATGCCAGTGCATGGCTACCTTCGTATGCGAACTGGGATCCATCCTGCAGACATGACCGAACCACGGATCTGTTGTCATCGTTTCCGTAGCAATGTAGGTTTTACGGGATAGGGTTGCTAGCCCTAAGCCCAACCCTCCTCCTTTCTCAGACGGGCTTGGGACCGTCCTTGGCGGAGTTAAGAAGCAGGCTGTGATTGACCTATATGAATGTCTTGATAAATCAATATACACTCTAATCTCGGTACAATGCCACCTCGTTACTATGCCACTCTCGCTACTATGCCACTTTTGCTCGGTCCCGCAAAATTCAATACAAAATAAATTTACTATGCCACTCCCTACTCTCGTTACTATGCCACTATTCTGTGACTATTTAAAAGTGCATTTTTGCGCATTTTACGCATATAGTCAGCCGGTTTCAAGGTCAAACACGCGATGTTTCTCCCTGACGCCAGCTACAACAAGCCAATCACCTCACGCACAACGACAAGCCTCTTTCCTACTCTTTATTTAAGTATCGATAGATAGACCCACGAAAGCGCGCGCACAAAGAGACACACAACAGTGACATCGTTATTTTTCAAACTATTCAGCCCATGATGTCAGATCAGAATCGAAAGCGAACCAAATTCACGCTGGAGGAGAAGCTCGAGATCATCGATGCTGCGAAGAAGGAGCCGAATCAGTCCAAGTTGGCGAGGGAGATTAGCAAGAAATGGGGCGTCGAAGTTAAGAGAACCACCATGAAGGGCATTCTCCCCAAAAAGGATGCAATTGAAGCTGCAATCAAAGCTGGAGTTCCATCAAAGCGCATGAAGCTGACGCAGCTCACGACCCGAAGTTTAAGGAGGGAATGCTGATGTGGCTGAAGCAAGCAAGAGGACTGAATCTGCCTGTCAGTGGCGATCTGATCAAGGAGAAGGCAATGAAACTGGCCGAGCTGATGCAAATCCCAGACTTCATGGCGAGCGACGGGTTGGTTAGACAGCTTCAAGAAGCGCAATGGCGTACGTTCAAGACAGGGGCGAAGCTGGAGCGGTTCCCAATCCCTTATTGATTGGCAGCAGCAGGTTCGGGACTTACTCAGTCATTTCCTGCAGATGAAGTCTTCAACCATGGACGAGACTGATGCAAGCGTGTGATCGGCTAGACAACGAGATGAACGAGATCCGACGAAAGAAGATGCGTCAGCCGACGATTTCTGAGAGCTTTGGACTGATCGATTGAGCAAAAATGATGGCTGGAGAAAAATAAAGCCGTTTTTACAAAACCTCGTTACTATGCCACTCTCGCTACTATGCCACTCTTGCTCGGTCCCAACGGGGGCATATTACTGAGATTTCAGTGTAGCAGGCAAAAACGGAGTTTCCTAGGTCAAGTGACGTTGTCTAATAGTGCAGAACTCAGAACTCAGAAATTTTTATGGCAGAAAAAGCAGTAAGCTTAACAATAACCATAGGAAGACAGGAATATGGAGTAAAATTACAAAATCTCTCAAAAACAAATAGGGACAGTCACATTCCACATGGTTCGTCAAATACTCATCCGTTTTATAAGAGAAAAGCGCAATAGATTCAGAGCGTGTGATTTCTTCAGGCAAAAGGTTCCAAGTGAAACAAATTCTTACATAAAAATTTCGACGAATATCCAATTGAAAATGCGGAATTCTTAAAGCCTTTGGAAGTTTTCGTGTTCGAGTAAGACCATTTGGCATTGGCAAGTGTTTAAGGGGATGGTTTTCAGTATGCAAGATTTTGAATACCAACAGGAGGTCACTCCGTAACCGTCGTTGGGTAAAATCATGTACATTTAGTTTTAGCATTCGCTGTTTCAAAGGCAAATATTTCTACTGTTTGTGATCGTGCTCAGACTTTTCGTGAGAAGGTACATCAACAGTATCTTCTGGATTGTATAGAAGTAAAATACTCCTTGGATTATTTTTTCTCCATATTTTTTCGATGACTTTCTCTGCGACGATGATAAATCTGCATGGATAATACAGGTAGACTCTGGAGCACCTCTAAGTAGGTAAGCATTTAAGAGTACGTTTTCCACGTCCTCCGCAGATTACAGCGTTATTCGTAAGAGGCGAGGATAATCTTTGTGAGGAGAATTCAGGTGACTGTTCAACTGAACTATTGATGAGGGAGTAACCGCGGCCAGTCTCATCTGACTACAGAGTTTATACCACTCAACGAAGTCATGTTTTTGCTTAGTTTCGAACAGCGTTTCCTGTGACTCGGTCACGTTGGTACATATAACACTAAGGTTTACACCCGCAGATTTTGTTTTATAATTTGTGTCAGTCATTTGAGTAGTGGTTTTGCCGAGTCCTTTCTCGTTTCCGTTTAGTCGAGGAGTCACTGATCCCAACGAACGCTACCCCGTTTTAGTCACCATCTGCGCGGTTATATGGGTAAATGCTGGCCTGTTCGAGTATGGTGGATTTTCTATCGGCTGTTTGGCAGTAACCTCTAAGTCGGGTAACGATAGCGTCTTTATGACTTTTTAACACTTCATTCAGTTTTTGTATACTGGATTCCAGTTCATTTAGACGCGTCTCAATTTCATGTTCAGGGGTTTTTGCCTCCGAGGCTGACGGTGTTGGTTTGGCTTCGCAAACCAGACAAACATAACAAACACCGAGACAATTTTCTCCATTAATAATCGATACAACATCCGAGGTCAGCAATTTGTCGCGTTTTGCATGCACTTTCACCAAGCAAACGTAACACATCACAGACCTCGCCTTAGGACTGACCGAATTTTGGCAAACCGTACGCATGCAGCCCTGTGCACTTTGTTTCCTTTTCGGGGTCATCCGGTCAGGGTTGTGAGCAGCACTGTTCAGTTGCGTGTGTACAGGCAGTGGTTCTGTCGAGCGATCGATGATGAATATTTTGAGCGCGCCGAAAAGCGTTCACTAATAAGAGCAAAGTCAGAATTGATTCCGGCGATACGCTTAGGTAGTTGATTGCACAATATTGAATATATAACCAGTCGACGGCGAAGAATAATATCTTTCCGATGATGTTAATCCCTTTGAGGATTTGAAGAGCATTAACAGGGTGGCACGCGTAGATTCAATATGGGAAAATCACGAGAAATCCGAATTTGCTCGTATTATCGAATACCGCGACGAGAGTGGTATATCCAGAAAGCTGGCTTCGAGCGGAGTCCAACAAGGTATAATATATCCACGTAGTGTAAGTGTAAGATGGCAGCGTTATTAGTGAACAGCTAGGTTCATCTTAGTTAGGAGAATGCAAGTGGTGGTTCATCCAAACTACTGATGAGGGTGTAACTACCGCCAGTTTCGTCTGACTACAGAGTTTATATCACTCCCCTAAATCATGTTTTCATTGGCTTTGAAAAGCGTTTCTCGTTACTCAATCACGTTGGCACACATAAAAGTAAGGCTTGCACCGGCGGCCTCCGGTTTATAATTGGTGCAGGTCCTTTTAGAAATCGTTTTGCGTACACGTTTCTCGTTTCCGTGAAGTTGAGCCGTCACTGCTCTCATCGATCACTTGCCTGATTTAGTCTCCTGCTGCGCGATTATCTGGGGAGATGTTGGCTGGTTCGAGCATGGCACATGTGCCATGGACTCTGATAGTAATCTCCATCCATGGTACATCTACGACGTTTTTTATTAGTTAAATTAATTTATGAATACACGATTCCAGTCCATTCAGACGCGTTTCAATTTCATACTCAGGAGTTTTGACTCCCAGGATATCACATCCGGTTTGACCTTGCAAACCTGGCAAACGTAACAAACACCAGGACAAATATCGCCATTAATAATTGCTTCCAAATCCGAAGCCAGCGATTTGTCGCACTTTGCATGCACTTTTATCGAAACAGGCACAACACGTGACAATTCTCACCTTGGGACTTACCGCCTTTTGGTATGCCGTATGCACACAAGATGATGCGCTTTGTTTCCTTTTATGGGTCTTCCGGTCAGGGTTGATATCAGCACTGCTCAGTTGTGTGCGTACAGCAGTGGTTCGGTCGATCGATCGATCGATCGATCGATGATCAATGGCGTTCACGAATATGAGCAAAATTCGAAATAAATCATGTAATACGCTTCGAAGTCAGATAGAACATTATTTCTAATATAACCAGTCGATGGAAAGAATACGCTGTTTCCAACGATGCTAGTCCCGTTCAAAACTTGAAGATTATTAACTTCGGGGCACGCGTAGATCTGATATTGGAAAAATCCCTAAAAATTGGTATTTGTGTGTATTACCGAACACCGCTACGAAAGTGATATATTCTGAAGTTTAACTTCGAGAGGATTCCAATAAGGTACATCGACTTAGTGGAAGTGTAATAGCTGGATAGACTGAGAATTGAGAGCTCAAAATAATGCAACCGCACGGAAAATCAATAATAATAACATGGAGGCAAAGATATTGTCCAAATATTATGTATAATTTTTTACAAATTTTTTGTGTTCCTCAAACTGGAATTTTGATTAACACTTTGCCTTTTAACCCTTTTCTTAATTTACGCTTCAACTTGAGCTCAATTTATAAGACGTTCATGCCAGAAATAAGATGTGAAGGTGAGATGGTGGTCACTTGGCGACTATTATGGTAAGTTCTACAGATCTTTGGGCTAAATTCGAAATTAAGAGAATGCTTAGGCTTCTAATTGTCTGAGGACATATTATAGACACAAACAATTCTGGGGAAATTTTACAGGAAAAAATGTGAAGACATCAATTGTCACTATATTGTTTTTCAATGAAAAACGTATGTTTAAAATAAATAGGGAAATATTGTCTTCAACGAAAGCAGCATGGGTGCAACGAGTCACTCCAAATAATATTAATCAATGAATCTCTCAAGCCATGGAGCATCCAAACTAGGAACAAACTTGGTAATTTTCAAGCAGCATATCAGACACAATGGTCGAATATTCAGAAGAAATATTCATGAATCCAGTTAAAATGTCCAACACGAAAACCCACAAATCCACGGTTTTAGTGTACTGAGTATGGACTCTGGCATTTTCTACCGTTGAAAAGCCCAGTGATTGGAAGGTCTACACTTGTTTAATTTTTATTACAGGACTTCTTCTTCTTCTTGATAGACGACAGAGGGTTAAGCCCTTGTGAGCCGAAAGGTCAAAATAAACATTAAAACAACAAATTCCATTCGCGATGGTTTGAAATACATTTCAACAACGACCATCGTACAGTTAAAATCACCATATAATTTCTAGACTTCAAAGTAGCGTTCCATGTGAGAGCATGACATCATGTTGTTAAAAGGAAAATTTCACACATAATAAAAGATTCGATCTAAGCATTTAATCTTCTGACTCACTGCCATTTTGGGTATAAAATTATCCCTACCCCGGTAGGCTAGATTTCATATTCAAAAAAGCGAGAAAGGAAAGAAGGCCGATCGAGCACACGAGCTATTAGTCGGGTTTAAGAAAATTTGAATAAAAATTGCAGAAATGTTTTGGAGAAAATTGGCCCATAATCAGCGCACATCATCTTATTCCTGTTGCCTTTCCACTACCTTGTAGGTCGCGATTTGACGCCGAGACCTAAAGACATCAAGGATCCCAGTTATCGTCAATTACATTTAACGATGCCCTTAACATAATCATCGATTACACATTAGTTCAGCATCTGGATCCCAGAGACTGACATACGAAATAATATCATCAATCTCGGTAACAAATGTGAAATGCGACAAACGCAATCAGAATGTATGAGTAATTTCTCTATAAACTATTTTTTCGAGGTCGACATCGTAAAACGAAGACCATTTTCGTGCCCCAGTTTTGTGCATCTCGGTTCTTATATTATCTAATTTTAAAACAAACAAGAAATAAAACCATTGGTGAATTATGAATCTAATGCGTTCCGACAGTTAAAAGGCACTTTCTGAGGCAGCTCTGTGATCGGTCTAAAAAATAAAGCAAATTCTAACCGAACAGCGAATGACTATAAGTTACATTTGCATTGAGATTTTACCGTTGAGTTTACACAGTTTACGACAATTAAGGATTGTTGACGACGTAGCGATCATACTGACAGAACATCTAACGCTTTCTTTGCTGTGCGATAAGGCAGTCGAAGTTCGATTTTTCATTATAAAAGAAAACAAAACGTGACGTACTGTGTTATAGGGATTTAACGTTAAGGAAAAGATCAATAAATAATCTAAAGTGACATGCGGGTGGATTACTTTGAGCTCAGACACTTATCGATAAAACTTTCGTACATTTAATCAGATCGGCATGAATTTTTGATAGGATCTACTCAAACAAGAGTTATTCATCTACAACGTGTCGTTTTTGTGTGCATCACACATAGATTTTTTGCTGTTCGCTGTTCGTATTTGCATCTCTCCTGTGTTTCTGCTGATAGGTCAACCGATCGATGTTTACCACTGTCGTTAACTACTGGGAGAAATACTCAAAGTGGAATCAATTTCACACCAATATTCTCAACGGGATACTGACAAATTCGGGTGACGAAATATGTTTATAACTCGTCACTTTCCGTCATCTCCACACAATACCGCACTAACCAATCCAAGAGGGATCGATTTTTCTGCTGTGATGTGTACTTTTGTTTGACCCCGTTAAAATGACACCGTCTGAACAAAATGCTCATTTGCATGCATTTCCATCACACACCCCACGACCGGTTTCGCGCTGTTTGCACTCATGAGGTAGGGACAGTAAAATCAGGATCCGCATACGCTTGGAAAACAGCTCATGTTCGCGAAACATGCGTCGTCTGCCAGAAAGTAGTGAGTGATAAGGTCAAATTTGTCACGTGTCGCAAAGGCTCTTACGTAATTCAAGGTAATTCAAGGTTTTTAATGATCTAAAAAGCAACAAGCTCAACAACAACCATAGAATGGTGAAAATTGAAACTTAAGTGTATAAACAATATAAGAACATAGATTAAACAGTATATAAGTGTTCTGGAAACGAATAATGCAATAAAAATTCGTCTAATTTCGTTTTAAAGTCATGCAAGCTAGTGGCGTGAGCAACGGTTGAAGGTAAACTGTTCCAAGTAAAACAGACACGGACAGAGTAAAAAATACCTTCTACAGTTCAGGCGGGAATGGGGTACGACCAGCACATATTCATGGGTCCGATAATTCCTCGTATCCCTTCGCGTGAATAAATCCTGTAAAGGATGGTTCGGGGTATGGAATGTTTTGTAAAGTAAGATAAGGTCTCCTCTGATTCGTCGATAGGGAAAATCGAACAGATTCAGTTGAGCTATCCTTTCTTTATATGGTTTGTTTCGTATGCTGAGAACTAGTTTCGTTGAGCGGTGACAGATTCGCTGCATAAGTTCCACATCCCTCTTGAGCCACGGAAACATGACTGCACACCGTATTCCATGACTGGTCTCAAGTATGTATTCATGATCCTTGGGAATTTCTTGGGCGAAAATTTCCCAAATACACGTTTGAGTAGATTTAGAACACGTGTTGCTTTTTTAAAGACACTGTTATTTTGAAGTGATGTTTTTAAACTAGAGCATATACAGACACCCAATTTTTTCTTCACTGCAATTTCAAGGACATGCTAACCTATGTGATATGTAACTCTACTCGATCCCCACATTCATGATCCTGCATTTGTTGAAGTTAAACGGCAGTTTGTTCTTCAACGACCCGCTGTGAAGCGTATCAAGATCCTTTTGTAATAGCAGACAGTCTTCTGGACTACGAATGCTGCGCCAAATCTTTATGTCGTCCGCAAATAACGAAATGTTACATCGAACAATTTCCGGTATTTCATTGACATAAACCAGAAAGAGGATCGGACCAAGGACTGAGCCTTGGGGAACTCCGCTAGTTTCTGCAATTGGTTTGGATAATGTACCATCAACACGTACCTGGTTAGTGCGATTTGTTAGGTAGTCATTTAGCCAATTCAGCAACTTTCCAGTGATACCAAGCCTTTCAAGCTTCTGCAGTAGTAGGGAATGGTCAACACGATCGAATGCTTATGAAATATCCAAGTAGCACGCATGTATTGCTTGTCCTTTATCTACCGATTTTGTCCAATCATCTAGCGTTACCAGTAAATTAGACAAACAGGAATAATTTCGTCTGAATCCATGCTGGTTCCTCAAAAGCAACTGATTATTCTCGAAGTGTTTCATTAGATCGTCAACAATGAGTCGCTCAAGTAATTTTGAAATCACTGGTAACAGAGTAACGGGTCGGTAATTGGAAACATCGGAGCGTTTTCCACCTTTGTAAATTGGAGAAATTATTCCTCGTTTCCAATCTGTAGGAATCACTCCACTTGCCAGTGTTTGCTCGAACAGATAAGTGAGTGGTTTGTATACCAAACTCACAAATTGCTTCAATATTTTCGGGGTTATTCCGTCGGCCCCAGGAGACTTTCCGGTTTTAAGATTAAATAAACCTTGGAGGACGCGTTTCTCAGTGACACTTATTTCACTTAGGGCAACCGTGTTTGAAAGTGTTGGATTTGGTCTGTTTATTGCATGTTCTATCGGGTTGAATACCGATGAATAAAACGTGGCTAAAGCATCAGCAGTTTCTGCTGCAGTTGTTGTTGGTCCAGCTGATGTGTTCACGGACGCTACTCCAGGTTTCACCTTAGCTTGATCGTTAACCATACGATATAGTATTTTGGGGTTTCGCTCCATCATGCTTGATATCACTTCTTGGAAGCACAACTTGTCTTGGATGACAAATTTGTTTACTTTGTTCCGCAGTAAACGGAATGTTTCCCAGGTCTCGGATGATGGGTTTTGCCGATGGTGTCGCCAAGCAATGTTTCGTACCGTTAACCACTTACGAGTTCGGCTTCTTAATTTAAATTCAAAGTTTTTTCTTGAGTTCCTGAGGACAAATTCGGAGCTCACTTCGATTGAACTTTTGAGATTAGATATTAGCCATATCCAAAAGTCATGTACGTTGCTGGTTTCCGGTTGGCAGTTAAACGTGTTTTTCAGAGCATCACTCAACGCCATTGTGTTGATCCGCCTAACTCTTTTACGGGCATCATTTGTTCTTACAGCTTCAAACAGATAGTCAAACTGGATGACGACGTGATCACTTAGTCCCAGTGGACTTTCGTAAGCAACGTTATCAATGTCATGTTCATTGCTTGTCAGAACGAGATCTAAGAGTGAGGGTAAATCGTTTCCGCGGTATCGGGTATTACATGTAATGTGGTTATAAAGAGGAATATCGTCAAACAACTCACTGAATGCGCGCTCGAGGGAGTGTTCTGGGTAAATGGTGCTGCTCTGCAGATTCGGTAAATTGAAGTCACCCATAATCGAAAATCCACAAGTAAGAGAAGATCTCATCAGGTTATGAGATCGAAGAAGTAATCAAAGCTTCTCTACAGGATAGTAAATGAATGGCCAGTGGTTGAACCAACGTCTTCTCTGTAAAAACCATTCATGGGTTTTCTCATTATGCCCAAGGTACTGCCGATGCCTTAGCGAAGTTATACTCACATTTATTCAATCCGTTGCTGTGTATCTAGTATCAAGTGGCCCGGAGAAATAATACGCTTGAAATCAGTTGATGTCATCGATTTCAAACTCGATAAATAGATGATGTCACTGTCCCTTTTATTTCTTAGCATAGTTTACATTTCCAACTATATACCTCGTCATCTTTTGGTTTTTCAGTAAGATGAGAGCATACTTTCAGGAAACTTCGGGCTTGAATAGAAAAACACCCTGGGAGGCGAAAGAAGATTTATCCACTTAGCATGTTTCACCTCGCTTTAGATACAGGCCACCACGTTAACCTAGACAATATGGAATTGTTTGGACGGTGTAAAAAAGCGTATGACTAATGTCTAGTGCCCACGTGAGGAGGCGGTCGAAATTGCTCAGTCACGTCGACGGGCTGTAATTAAGATGGATGGAAGGTTAGAAATCTCCACAAACTGACAGAAATAAAACGTTACCCGGAATCTGCTCTACTTGATTGCATTCAAATTTCTTCTATCGGTTCGAAACTTACAATAATCAATAAAAATTCCTTTTATGAGCAACGCACATGTTTAGAGCAATGGATATCGATCTAGTGTTTCACATGAAGCTGTATAATACTTTTTTTAGAAAATGAAAGACTTTAATCTGAGCAGCATCAAATGAAAACAAATGTCAATGTCACATGTTTTGGTTTTTGATACTCCGCAAAAGGAGAAGAGCGACACATCTTTATTCGAAGATTTTTTCAAATTGACAACAATTCAACGACATTTTGTGGGCTTAGTAAACCAAATGTGACTTAATGGTAAATGAATTGCAAGTGATCGATTCTTGGTGTGTCACTATTTGTGAAGAAACGATGATCCCGTCTTACTAAAGTATCATTCTACAACACCATTTGTTGTCAACTATTCGAATGAAATCCACGAATTTTCAATTTTTAAAAATCTCTCGTTTTAATCAACAATACCATTTGGTCCGCGTAGCTGCTTTCATGCATCTGTGGATTTCTCTACTCCGTCTTAAGCGATCAGTCGGTTTTTCACTTTTTCGTCTCATTTCGTGAGGATTTGAATATGGTAGACACTTCCTATTTGCAGAATAGCTCTTCAACCGATATAGTACATTTTGGAATTAAGGGGTCTTCACTAGACATTATCTTTGCGACAATCGTAACACACTCCTCCACCAATGCGTATCGTAGGTATTTACTTTGCATGATCAGTAAAGCAAAACATTTTGTAGGACATTTTGTGATTTTTGAAACAAATATTTCTTAGTTGCGCAAGGCGTTTGATTCAGTAGCCGAGATTTGCAACTAATGGTCTCGTCAACCAACTTCTCTGTTTTCCATTTTAGCAACGTCTCACGAGAATGTGATGAGATGCGAATTATTCCTATAAAACACATATTCAAATACCCTGAGTCAAAACATACACCCAACCACTCGGTGACACTACAAATTCCGCATTCCCGTATCAGCTGTCGCCGATATTTTTATTCTGTATGTGTCAGTTTCCTTTGGAATTCCCTCCCTGAAACTATTGTCATCGCTCCCAGCGTACAAACTTTCATTCGAAATTTGGACACTTATTTGTTGCATAGCGATTTAACGACACCTGCGTATTGACTCATGGTAAGTATTTAACTGGATTATAACTGATATTACATAATTATTTGTATTCCTTTTCTCTGACTAATATTTACTATGATGTGATAATAGTGAAGCTGTGCTTTAAGTGACCAGAGATTCTTGAATTCTTGAATCTGATTAGCTCTTATGACATCTGCTGCCCGGTTAAATAGTCTGCGTTAAACAAGGAAGGTTCTCTACACTACACGACAGGGGTTCCGCAGTCAGAACGAACAAGCTGTGATGAATTGTATTGTATTGAATTGAATAACCAACCCAAGAATGGAAGTGAGAAAAAACTATGCTCACTCGAGTTACAGTATGTATTAATTAATGCAGCTTTAACAACGAGAATTTGAATTACGGAATTATTGATTAGTATAGATTATTATTCTAACAATCATCACAACCACCGCAGTTCCAATCATCCTCGGATCTGTGTAATCTTGAATAGGTTTGTTACATGTTCATTAGAAGCTTGTACAGTGTCTGCAGGTTGAATTGATTGAACACACGGAGGTTCCAGCAAACCCGAAACGTTATCCACCGTTGCCAACAATTGTCTCGCTTTTTCAATGGCATTAGTCGAAGGTGCCAGTAAGGATTACCTCTAGCGGTTTTGAAAAGTACATTATCTGACGATCGTTTAGATGAGATAGAAGGCAGTGCCGAATTCGCTTGATAAGATGAGTTCGGTGATTTATTTGAAATGGTATCTGATGAACTCTGAAGTTTGCTAACTTTGAAGCCACTTTCGTGGTAATGAAAAATAGATTTTCCGTTTGAATCAATGATACGGGCGGATGTGGACGTGTTAACAGGAGTAGTGCTTGAGTCGGTTGATAGGGAAGTCGAATTTTCATCATCAAACAAAAGAGCTTTAGCACAAGCCATGGCACTGTTAGAAATCGGTCGAACTGTCTTTCCAGATGACGTTTGAATATCCAGATTAATGGAAGCGGTCTCCATACTATGATAGGATGTATGAAAGTCAACATTTCGTTTTTCGCCAAGCGGCATAGTTAAGGTATCATCATCATTCGGTTGATAATTAGCTGTTGACCTGCTACAGCATTCTTCGTTATTTCAGATCATGTTTGTATATACATAACCAGAACATTCTGTGGCGACAAATCTGTCGTCGCCACACGTGCATCTTCATATTGTTCACAATGAGCTCGAACATCTTTGAATGAAGGTTTTGTCAGTTTCAAGAGCTCATTCTGCAAAACACTGTGATTTATACCAGCGATTAGACGAACTTTTGATCGCATTTCGAACAAGTCACAAAATTTACATTTCGCTGCCTGAAGTAACAATTGTAGAATAAAATCGCGAATTCTTTGATTGGACTGACGCACCATGGAATGAAATTTTGCACGTTCGGTTGGTTCGAAGTGTACAGATTCCACGTGTTGCATTAAAAGCGCCTTCAGCGTTTCGTATGGAAGGGAAATGGGCGAATCCGGATAAGCCAGATTTTTTATTAACGTATAAGGAGATTTTTCGATTGAATTTAGAAAATGAACAGACTTTTTACCATTTTCTGCTTTCGGCCGTGCCATACACCAAATTTCGAATCTTTCAAAATTGTCACTAATTTCTCGAGCATTTGCATTTATATCGAGAGGTTCCAAAATTGAATTTGCTATGAAGAAATCCTGCTCGCGACGCCAAATGTGATGAATTGTATTGTATTGAATTGAATAACCAACCCGAAAATGGAAGTGAGAACAAACCACACTCACTCGAATCACAGTATGTATTAATTAATGCAGCTTCAACAAAGAGAATTTGAATTACGGAATTATTGATTAGTATTCATTATTATTCAAACAATCATCACAAATGCTCAACACCCGCGAATAAGGAAATGTCTAAGGCGATGAGTCTTGATATGAAATGGTTCAGAAACGGTTCTCATTGAAAGCTCGAGTAAAAAAGCCATCAATCTGCCCAATCACAAAGGAACCCTAAATAGTTGTTGTCTTTATGACCTGCATTATGAGAGCGACTGGTACATCTTAATCTGGATAAATTGGCGAGGAGACCAGTTCGGTTGGATTTAATCTTCGCTAACAAAATGCTGAACTCGAATATTCATCTTTCGAGACATCAATTCCGCCTTCGATCACACTCATATAATCCCATTGAGTATACCACATTTTCAGGGGAACTACCGTCTCTTCTTGTTTTGATGCAAGTTTGTTTATCATGGTACTGCTCACGTCAAGTGGAAATTTTTCCAGAAATAAACGGGATTTATTTATGCTCAGTAATTCCACCCTGCAAACCGTTTATGCAATTTATTAAATAAAGTTCACACGATCGTTATCCTGACGAATGTTATGACATCATCACTCACTCACTCAGTTCTCTCCGTGCCGTGTGGCACATGAGGCGAAGACAATTTCACGCCGGTGGTTCCGGTCTGTCGCTGCTTCCGTTGCCGTCTGCACCGTGAATCCTTGTGCATGTAGTTCGCGTTTCAACGTTCTGCGCCAAGTTTCCTTGGGCCGTCCCCTTTTTCGTTTACCTCGCGGACGCCAGTAAATGGCTACCTTCGTATGCGAACTGGGATCCATCCTGCAGACATGACCGAACCATCTCCACCGTCGTCTTTTGACTACGGTAGATACCACCCCCAGACCAGTTTTTCTCAGGAGCTCTTCATTCGAAATGGTGTGTGGCCAAAACATTCCTTCTCACCACGTAGCTGGGATACACAGTTCAGTCCTGCGGTCTCAATGGAGCGACGTCTTCTCATGCTCAAATCCGACCATACAACAACACACTCAGAACGTCGCTCTTGAAGAATCTGATCTTCGTGTTAATGCTGAGAGCGGAAGATTTCCAAATGGAATTCAGCATGCAGAATGCTTGGTTCACCTTCCCGATCCTTTTGACATCATACCAAGATATATATTCTAACTATTAAACATTTAATCTCCTTAGCACCTGAAATACATAATTTTAGTTCTTATACAAATATCCTATGAAGCTATAGTGCTTTATTTACCAGAAATTCTTCCTCATGAACTGACACTAGACACAAATGGGGGGCTCTCATTTTACGCGTTTCTACATTGAATTCTTGCAGATAGGTCCAAAATGAACTCTCACATCACCTACTCTTGTATTTCATCTAAGTAATGTGCTCATTTTCTGCTATTGCCATGCATTTCTTTCGTATGATTTTGAGTTATTAAGGCGTTGCATCAAAATTAAAACACGCGCAAGTTCTATGTCCATCCCAGTCATATGGTGAATTTTAATGAAACAAGAAGATTTTCTTACATAAGATTTATTAATAATAATTATATTTACACCGCTAAATTCTAACCAATCCACAATTATCTAACAAATTCTCAAGCGTTTCTTATAACACGATTGGAACATTTCATATCTCGAACTTGAATATATCCGCAACATTGATACAATTTGGCTGTACGTAGATCTGTTGAAAGGTGTACTCCTTAAACAATGGAGAACCTTTCATTTTGTTCATGTTTTGCAATTGTGTACCGTCTTTCTACTTTTCTCAAAACGTTGAAGCTTGACATTTGGAATAATTTCGATTTCCGCTTTTACAAGCGAGTCGATTAAAAATTGGAACACGAATATCTTCAACTTAGACAACTGCCCATCTCTGCACTCAGTTCTGCAATTCGCAAGTAGAATATGGTGGGAAAATTCCGGATGCCTTCTATCAAGTAGTTGTACTGTAGCATATTATGAATTTCTGGTATTATTTTAATTTTCAACAAAATTTTATGCCACCTTTTCTACAATCGAGCATAAGGCATTTTCCCCTCTCCCCAAGAAAACAAGCAAACATAATCAAGTCACATCAATGTTACATATTTAAGGTATCTTGTGTAAAGTGTACAGACGGGAACATCAGTTTGAGTTCAATTAACAAAACACGTAATTTAAATTTAGAAAAGACGATAGATCGGAGCGAGCGACGTTAATATCGGCCACCATTTGAACAAGTTCCCAGACCGCATCGAGGCATCGTTGCACAAGTCTTTGTCCGAACAGCAAACCGTCTCTACATGACCAAAATTTTCAGGTTTCAAGGACGGTTGACAGTTGTTTTGCGGCGCCCGACTCACCAGAATAGAACCATAATAAGGATAGACCACTGATTTCTATAGAAGAAAGTCAACAAGATTAGCTCGTTCTGCAATCACACAGTTTAAACACGAATCTTAAAATCACAATATTTATGGAAGTTAGTCTGCGATGTAAACACAATTAACATGAAAGATGTCTTCAATCATATTAATCAATTTCAAATATCAGAAACACCCACACCGAATTGGTAATCAGATTGAAATCGACACAAGCGGACAATCTCTTACTCGGCACTGGGTTCCATTCAAGATCGAGATTTTGCCGTGAATCGTTGGGCAATCGACGCACGCGTAGCATCTCACAGCAAAACCTGAAGAAGTGAAAATTTCTCGATGAGATTTATTCACGAATATGCATCCGCATGTTAGCTTTCAAACAACCATATTCAGTAGAAGTGGATTACTCCGGTGTAAGCCCTCACCTGGTTGTTTCAAGCAAACGCACAATAAAAGCACGAGAATCAACTTCATATTAAACCTGCTGTCGTCAATCTCCAGTGAGGAACCCTTATTCATTTGCGGTATTTATATTTTGGTCTCCATCCTTACATCAATATGATACACCCGAATACTGTCACATGACTTGTTCTAGTCAGCTTCATAAAAACTGGTGCAGTGATACTTTTAGTAATTCAGACTCTCACTTAATGGTAGGCGTGTTACGTAATACTCAAAGTAATTCAATGTATCTCACGTTAAATTTCATCGAGCTAGACTTTAAGCAGTGTGGTAAAAACTAATAGGTGCATGTTTAAAACCAAGAAAAACAATTAGATTGAACAGTATTTTAGAAGTCGCGAAACCGGTACATCAATAAAAACTCATCCAATTGCATAACGTTTGAACGTGTTCAATAAAAATCTTTGGAACAAATAGCTCAATAAAGCAGACATGTATGCAATGTATCCCACTCAAGCAAACGAATACTCCCAGCTAAGCCTAGCGCTAGGGTGAGTTTCTTCATCCCAACGCGTCACGTCATGGACTGGCCACCCAAAAGTTTCTCCTAGCTTCTGCCAGGCTGTGCAAATAAGGCACGGTAAGGTTTATCAAGAAAGTTCTATTTCAATTATTAGGAAATTTGATAAAAAAATATAAAATCAAATCAACCTTCCGTGTTCAACACAAAGAACACTTGACTCACGAATCTTCACATTCCTTTGAAGAACAACAATGAATCGAATCAATAAGATTCCATCTCATTAGCTTCATTTCGCGCGAAAAACGAAATTAAGTAAACAATTGTGATTCACACGAAAATAAATTTGAGTGTGATAGCCGAACAAGTTTTCATTTATTCTAATCGCATCCTCAACTGCAGCGCAGATTTTATTGTGAGTTGGTTGTCATCAATTATGCTTTTTGAACCGTTCGCAGCACAAATTGTCTCTACTAATCAGCATATTATGTCGGGGAATTGCTAATTGCATATTCATGGCTTGTCCATTTCAAGTCCTTTATCGTGGCATCTTGCTGTCCTTGTCTACAGTCAAATTTCTGCGATGAGTACATTTTGTTATCTTCCATCATTATTCTCAGAAGAATATCCATGTTGATCGTAGCATAATGACCAAAGGTCCATCGCTTTACTTATTAAAATAAAAACATTGCATATTTTTGCTGATTTATAACCAACCACCATTTCTGGTCGACACTTGATAAAGACATTTAACCGATTAGTGATCTACAAGTATTCAAACAATCTCTTTAGATATCCTCGGGTTCAAATGTACTTATGGAGGTTTGATGATTGACAATGTGAAATATTTGGTAGAAGCAGAGGCCACATTGAGCAGTAGCGATGTAATTTTCAAACTTCTCAGAGATAACATTCTAAAATAATTATAGTGTGAAATTTCACGGCTTTTCCGTTGAAAAATACCAAGTTTACTGATTTACAATTTATTACATCACAAATATTTCCGTGCATTCAACTTTCAGATCACATGAATGAGTTCAAGGTTTATTTGTGTAAAATATTTTACAATTTGTCCCGGAAAGTGGTCCCAGTACGTTATGGCGGAGCACTCAACTACATTTTGCAACCCGCACTAAACGAATCGGTGCTTCTGAAAACGATAGTTGAAAAAACCACCGAACCTCAACGCTTTCTCACGCGAATGAGACACTTGATATTCAATAGTGCACCAAACGTTGAGGTTTATCGCTGGGTGATGCCGATTGGAGAACAGGAATTCCAAATACATCCGCGAAAAGTGTCGACGATGTTCAACCTTCTACTCGGCATCCTCCTACTGCACATGATGTTGGCATTATTTGCGTTGTGCTTGAGCATTCGTGGCAAACGGCAAGCGAAGGATGGGACCTGCGTAAGAATCGAACATCCATGGATGACATTTAACGAGTTAAAAAGATATTCAATTTTTAATTGGTCCAAAACTAAAGGAGAAGTAGTAAGCTGGTCCACATAATATGCCAAGCTTTTGTTTGCACACGATGCTATTTTAATTTAATCCACAAACTAAATTATTTAATATTAAATTGTCAATTTTAGCTTGAAGCATATGACCCAAACAAAGATGCAATGACTTAATATTCATTGGTTTTGTTTCACGTTAGTTTGTTCAGAAAAACGCTTTTATTTCAGAAAAAAGTCACACTAAAAAGGAGTGTTTTGCTGTGTAATCTTTGGGGCACCACGAATCTGTACTTGGTTGCAATTGTGCAGATTTTTGTGAGCTGATTCTTAACTTAGAAAACATTTCCATATAGGATTAACGTAGCTGATCCATTTTACAATACACGTAACACTTCAATAATAACATAACCTAGAAAAATTGTTCCATGTGCACCCATTTATTTAGCACTTCCAACGAATAGTTTCTTTTTAAATAAAGTCATGAATTTGAATTTTTTATTCATCTCAAATACCTTTACATCCGGATTAATCGAACACGTCTACATATCTTGTTTCTAAAGCGAACTGTTAGTTCATTCCCGATTTTCAACGCGCTTCTTCTATTGATGATTTTGGCATCTGTGATGGTTTTCACCGCGACTGTGATCATGTCTAACCAGGCATTGCAGTATATGTCCATCGATAGCAATCAAAAATCAAGTTTATTGAACCTATTCAATGAGGCGTACATTGAATCGTCAAATTTTGCACAAGAATTGCCTCTACGATTTCAAAGTGCGTTTCAGGAAAGTCAGAAAATTGTTGGCCCAAATGTTACTGTGAGTTTTTTACCATGAAATATTCATAGAAGACGCGATGATTATCATCATATTTGCAAAGATCGAAAACACAAAGTTGTTCTACAAATTCCTAAGTGAATATTCAGTACAACCAATAGGATCTCCCTATGAATTGTTTTCTAAAACATTCGTGTAGAATCGATGATAATCGGAGATGTTTTTCCTTAAAGGTTTGAAAAGTGGTTCATTTTTCAACACTCAAGAAGCCTGGAGTAGAAGGAATATTTTATTTTCTTCCCACGATGTTGGGGAAAAACGGACAGGACAATAAATACTTCATCGCATTAGCCGAACTGCGTACATCGGTACAGAAATGCTGTCACGTAGCATGCGTTAAGGGAAAATTGTCCTGTCCATCAATCTTCTACACGCTCAGATGTCCATTCGAACTCACGAAAATCTGTTACAAATTTACATGTTGGGGCCACCATTACTCAGGTTTGATGCAACGAAACAAAATAGTCGGCAAGAAAAATATTTTGCCTCACATCGTTTGTTTTTCTCATAAGATTTCGTTCACAACACTCCACAGAGAAAGATTTATCATGGTACATTACCCAGTTTCTTCTTAACTATTCAACATTTCATAGAGTATATTCTCACACTTATTGTAACATTTGTAATATCTTTCTCATAATACAATTTCACATTGTGTAATAAAGCAACAGTTCACTTCGGAATTATCAGGTTATCTTTCTGTAATCTATTTTTCCCCAATGTTTAGAAATTCGAAGAAGCATTGCGCAATAACACAACCGAATACATTCAAAATATGTTGCGAATAGAATCCCTTGGCCCGGACTGGTTTTTGATGCAAGAACAAGTCCACGAGGAGCTCGGAAGCCAGTTGCTACAAATTCGAGCTATGGTTCATTCGTTGCGGGAAAGTGCAGTTTTGTATCTAGATGCGTTCGAGCGTCTCAGCTTGAGCTTTATCAAACACCGTATCAGAAGCGAATATGTTTCCAATCCCGTAGGTCTCTTTTCATTTGTTGGAACAGGCTTTTCTTTGTTATCATTTATGCTATGGTTTCCAATCATGAAAAAAATATAAATTACAAATGCATCTTCACATATTATGCAATGCTATTGCTTTGTCATCCAACGAACGTTCGGAAGCTCGAAAACTATGAAGCGACGTCCCTTAAAGGCATTTTGTTTTCATTCACTGCCTCTTAGATGGAAACCAAATGAATTCAATTATTTTCAGGAGCGGAACATCATACAAAAATAAGAAAATTCCGATGTGACTAAGCCTTTAATTGTTGACCAGGTGTTGTTTGTTATTAAAGTTCAGTCTTCAAGCGTGATGAAGTTATATTCTTCATTATTCACATGTGAGATTTTGTGTAGTTCTTGCCCATTAATTGAGCTCGTGCTGAACTTCATTGTGAACCTATTTGGTTATAAACTATTTTTTAATAGCTATGTTAGTCAATTACACGTGTGGCTTACTTGATGATGATTTCCAGAAACAAGCCCGTAAAAATGATCGCGCACGTTAATTTTAACCTTCAAATTTTATCTTGGATTAGTTTTTGGAACCAAATTAAGCCCGGAAAACTGAAGCGTCAGTACAATCCTTTCTGGATTTCGCATTTATGGCTGAACAATAGAGTATTAAATTCTTATCATGACCAGCCTTGGAGTAACGTTCAACTATACAACTCCTAAACACCCGACGCTAAATTTCATACAGAAGCCACTAGACCAGGACCGGTTGATCCATCGAATTCAATTACCAAGAAATTTCGCACGCTTGTTCACGGATTCAAAAAAGATTTCGCAGCATTTGGCAGAACTCAAGAGTGAAATAGGGAATTTTACACGAAATGTAAGTGTTTATATGCTCATGTCGTATAAATTTCTCCACTAATAATATCTTGCGTTTCTTAGGTCCTAAGAAACAAATTCAATTCGAAGTACTACAAAGAAATGAGCATTTTCGCGACACACGTTAATATATTTGCTCAGTATGCTTCATCTTCTCTCAAAGAAACGAAGGATTGGATTGCCGTCAGGCTGAGTACATTTTCAAAGATCGCAATTACCATTATGATATTCACAATGATGGTTGCATCGTCTTTGATGGTTGATATCGCTGGGTTACATGCAACTAACATAATTTGTGAGTTCACCAAGTCAACTTGCTTGTGTTTTGTAAATCATTAGAGCGTTTTACTTATTTGAATGCTGAGAATTGATAACACAACATTATTTGGTTCGTCTGTAATATTTGCTTTTTGCACAAAACGCTAATAAATTTTGTCCTTTGAGTACTTTAAGTTTCGGGAGTTTCATTTGGATATGCTGAATTTGGCAGTGACAAAGTCAAGCAACTGATAATCTAGAAATGAGCTACGTCCAGCGTCCCAGTTCGTCGTGTTAGATGGATTTGTGGAAAATTTAATCTCTCAGGTTTTGACTTGGATAACATGACTTCAAAGCATGCAAATCATATTAATAACGTTTTATCATTATTTTTTCAACTACCATTTTTTGTTTGATTATTAATAAAATTTTCGAAATTCTAACCAATCCTTCATTTATTTAATGGAGGTGTATTTGGCATTCCAGGTTCTGAAAGAAACACAAACTCTTCCACGACAGATCAGTGGCAATGGATTAACTCGATTGCTATTATCGACAATTTGACTTATCCGTTTTTCATCGCGTACTGCTTTGCTGCAATTATGTGTACACAATGGGATTCGGAGGTATGTGCAATATTGGAAGATGCCAGATCCGTTCGAATTACTGACAACATCATCGAGTCTTACATGACGAACATCTGGTTGCAAATGCCACGGAGCTCTGAGAAACAAAATAAACTCCGTCCTTCAGGGTTTCGCAGGATAATGAGCACGATAATTGATGATTGCGGTAAAAATTCCAGCTTGGGATTCTCCAGCATACTTCAATTACCATACAGCTTGATCACCGTGCTTGATGAAGATGCCATTCGTGGAGTGATTAGGTTAGTTGTATTTGTTGGCATTGGTCCATATTTAATAAACTGTTTATTTATCCGAATATTATTGCATTTACTCTGAGAACGCTAATTTGTTTGATTGGAATGGCGTTAAGCTATATAACTAGGTTGAATTAAGATAATATATCCATTCGAGCAATCGAAAAATTAAAATTGAACGTTTTAAAATAATTGGAACACTTCCGTTTCAATTTAGGGAGGATGTTAAATATTTGCAGAAACTTGTCGCCGGAACACTTGAAAAGGAAGAATTCAAGCAAATTTCGGATTCGTTAGCAGTCAAAAAAATTGAGGTTTGTTGAAAATGTCGTAACCACCATTGATTTATATACTTTGCACGGATTAATTAATTTACCAGATATATTTGAAGATTGATTCAATAATATTTACAAGGAATTTACGAAGAAAAAGTGGTATAATGTAATATGAGCATCTCACAAATTGCATTTAAAATCATTTTCGAAGAAAAAGAATCAGAAGAAAAACAAAATGTCTTAATTCGTGTTCATGAATTTTTAGCAATCACAAATTACGAATATTATTAAATAAAACATTTAGGTTAATATTGTGTTTAGCACTAGGGATTGCAAGTCAAGTTGCCTCGAAATTGGTCGTCAAATTTGAAGCAAGCTCCTGGGAAGACGTACATAATTCTCTAAATTGATTGTCGACATACATTTTTGCCGTATTTAAAAATTCGCAGCTTTATTCAAAGCCCTGACATGAGATCATGATTAATTAATAATTAATTTTCAAACTGCTTTAAATTCACCCGATGTTCTTCTCTTAACTGTTCGTTCATTGCAATGTAAAAATAGCAAACAAGACAACTGAATGTGCCGCAAAAAGATATGATAGAATTCATTTTTTAACTCGATAAATCTTTGTTAACAGGAAGCCCTTGGAAATCTCCGACCAGAAACGATTCTCGCAGATGTGGAAAGTTTGAATATTGAAGTGAACGGGAAGCTCTCATATTATTCAAAAGAAATCGAGCTTGGATTCAGTAGTACCTTGGAGAAATATACGAACATGATCCAGCGGAGTTTGGATTATGAAAGTCGCTTGAATGCGTTGAATGGGTCGTATATTCAGATGCTCAAAGGTCTAAATTCGAAGGAATTCAAATTCGTGTTAGAAAACCTTAGAAAAGTGAGAATATTATTTATTGATTTACATCAATCATTCAATTTTTCATTGTGCACGAAAATTAATTAATACATCTTTTACTATTGATTTGCTCATTCGACTTTCTTATAGCTAACCGAATATCCTGCAAACGAAATGATGCAATATATATTGAAAAAACACGAATCAGCCATTTTCGCAACGCACTACTCTTTATCAGCTCGGATTGCTGCCGATTCTACGAGAAATCTCAAACTGCACTCGACTGCATCAGGTATACAAAATGCTGTGGTCTCCGTTATGCGGTTCCCAAGGTTGGATAAATCAAATCGGTTCGCTTTCCTTGGTGGTCCTGATATTTTTTATTACACTTGATTTCACGGAACTGTTGCTCATTGCAAAATATTTATAATCATTCTGGTCTTCAACATGGACGGTTATTTATGCATAAATTATATCATACTGTTCGACAAGCTACGAAATAAATATTTTTGCTTTCATTATATTTTCGTTTGTTCGGTCGAAGTGATTCCCTGTATTAAATAAAATGGCGTTTGCTGACTAGATTTATTACGGAAACTTAGGCATATGAACAAGATAAACAAATACATTGAACATTATATACGTAATCAGGAAACAAATAAATAAATTAAAACGGGATTGATTTCCAAAGTAATGTGTTGCTCACATTCCCCGAACCTACACTACACTACCGGATTCTTGCTGTTTGCTGTCATCAGGTGGAGACAGTAAGATTATTTTCAGTGAACCTTGAAACAGGGGATAAGTGATTTCGTTTTAAAAAAATATCGAATGGAAAATATGTAAAAATATTTTAAGAGTGATCAACGTTGTTTTTGGGATTTCGCGCAGAAAATTGTGATCGCTTGACCGACTCATCTGCCATTTACATTCCTGTCATGATAATGAACTAAACTGTA
>JACCGJ010016192.1:0-21319 GCA_013407085.1 Atriophallophorus winterbourni | reverse complement strand
TTCTTACAAGCTATCAGCTTTTATTACCACAATAAAACTATTGACTATTAACTATTGACTCTTGACGTACGCAGGTTTTGCAATTCGGAACCCTTGACGTTTTCAAGAAATCACTAGATATCCACATTTACAACTTAATTTTTTACGTTTGACAATAATCTCTAACAATATTTTGATATTTTTTAACCATCCGACCCGCCGTACATTATTTTGGGTCTTGTAAATCATCGCATTTCACACGCACATTATCTATGAATAAATCTATGAATACGCCGATTTTCAGGAAGCCTAGAGCCCCTTCTTCCAAAAAGACATATTACTAGAGAGAGTCGAACGTCTGGCTACCAAAATACATGAAGGCATGTATGTGAAACCCTAAGAGGAACTTCTAATTTATTAAAGTCTCTTCTCACTTCGGCGTCGGCATCTATGGGATGACCCATTAGAAACCTTCAAAATCCTGAAAGGCCTAGGCGGAGAAGGTTGTCAAATACGATTCTATCAAGCAATCAACCCCTCAACAAGAAAACATACATTAAGGCTCGCAAAAATCACTACCGTCTGAATATAAGCAAATATTCTTCAGAGAAAGATTGGTAAGCTTCCGGAACAAGCAAGCAGATTTAAAAAAATACAATTATATAATACCTCGTTTTAAATGTCATGTTTCAAATGTACGAAAAATTTCCATAGCCAACCTAAAACCAGGTTTGCAAAGAGAAACCCTTTCCGTTTTTCCCATTCGCAGCTACAATTACTGGAACCAATTGTCAATAGTCAATAGTCAATAGTATATTTTGGTATAAAAAGCTGAGAGCTTGAAATAGAACCACAGGATAGTCAGCACAAGGGATCGGGTGGAGTCCATGAAATTGGGTTTCGGTTACCAAAGTTCCGTAAATGGTGGGGTCAGAGGAAGCACAGGGTAGTCAATACAGGGGAGGATGGATTGGCGTCAATTCGTATGTAGGTCTGGAAAAGAGAAAATGGGTGCAGCATCGGGAACAAAAAGAAATGTGCGAAGTTAAATTCAAATTTTCTGAGAAAGATATAGGTAAGAGTCAAGGCGTTCTTTAAAAATAGCAAGGGAAGGAGAGGTTACAATGAAAGACGGTAAATCATTCCAGGCAGAAGGAGTGCGGACTGAGAAAAAGAACTTTCAGCAGTTTAACCGACTTGGTAGATGGGCAAGCTTTAAGACATGTCCCCGGGTTCCGGAACTAGGGGCCATCGAAAGCAGTCTGAAGCACGGGTTTGGCATTCTTGAGAATCAGGACAACCAAAATCAGATCCCCTCGAATGCGGCGGTAACTCATGGGGAACAAATTAAGTGCCTTCAGGCGATCTTCATAGTTCATCGAACTAAGCCCTTTGACGATTTTGGTGAATCTCCGTTGAGCTTGTTCCAGGACGTGAATATCGCGCTCCAACCACGAGGACCAGACGGACACGGCGTATTCTAGGTGAGGTTTGACGTACGCGTGAAGAAGTGAGGGGGAAAGGCTGCGGTCGAAAGAACCAAAGACTCGTTTTAGAAGGCCTACGTTTCGATTCGCGACTAAGGAAGCGTATGAACAGTGAGCAGAGCACCCGAGGTCACTTTGAACCAGTATACCGAGGTCTTTCTCTTGCATACTTACCAAAACTTCGGTGCCCCCTAGTTGATACCTAGGTTCACCGGGGTGGCGAATGCGGAGAGATCGGCATTTTCGTGGATTGAAAGGTAGCTGGTTCATAATTGCCCAACTATTGAGTGAGTTGAGGTCCATCTGCAATTCGTCACAGTCATTTGGGGAAGAGAGGATTCGCCAGAGTTTGAGATCATCTGCGAACATTAAAAACGGTGAGTTCACACATGCACCAATGTCGTTGATGAACATCAAGAACAAGCGCGGACCGAGTACAGAACCTTGGGGTAATCCGCATTGTATTGAAAAACAATCAGAAAGTGATTGACGCGAACGTGGAGTGTTCTGGCACGGAGAAATTCGGCTATCCAAGACAAAAGTGGATTACCGATTCCAAGAAGAGCAAGCTTTTGTAGTAAAATAGCGTGGTTTACGCTATCAAAAGCTTTGGAGAAATCCAGTTAGATTGCATCAACACCGTAGCCTGCGTCGACAGCTTTGGTCTAGCTGTCCCGGGCTAAAAGCAGGTTTGTCGTACAGGAGTGTCCGCGACGAAACCCATGTTGTTCGACAGCGACAGCGTTTTCGTTCTCCATAAAAGTCATCAACTCGTCGGACACGATCGATTCCATGACTTTAGAAAGCACGGGGAGCAGAGTGACTGGGCGGTAATTTGCAGGATCACTGCGTTTTCCACCGTTATATATCGGGGTTATGATCCCCTGTTTCCAATCTTCGGGAACATAGGAGATATCGAACAGACGTTGGAAGTACATGGAAAGTGGTTCACAAAGTTGCACAGCAACCGCACGCAATGCTTTCGGTGTAATCCGGTCTACTCCAGGTGATGAATTTTCACGGAGCTGCATGATCTTTTTATATACACGTTCAGCGGTGAACAGAATAGTTGAGAGTCTAGGTGGGGGTGGGGTGATATTCAACGAAAATGGTTGGCAGTTCTGGAATACCGGCATGTAGTGATCCTTCAGTGTATTTGCGGCTTCCATAGAAGTCGATGTGGAGCCGCCTTCAATTTTCAGTGGGGGGATTCCAGTTTTCACTTTTCTTTTGTCATTTATATGACGGTATAGCAGTTTCCGGTTGTTCAGAAACCGTGCAGTTTACTTGTTATGGTAATCCAGCTTATCTTGACGCACTAGAGACGTACAGTGGTTGCGTAATTGTCGATATGCTTCCCAATTTCGCGCACACTCTTCCGATCGGAACTTACTCCAAGCAGCGTTTCTGCATCAGATCCACTTACGAGTTCTACTACGAATGAAAGTACGTAGGATACGTCGTTTGTCTGTTTTGGAGGTCGGTTATTGTGGCAGGAGACAGTGCCACTGGGAGACAAATCTGGGCCAGGTGAGCTCAGGATCGCCATTTAACATGAAGTTGAAATTGTTAGCAGTCACAATTTCTTGAAACGCCTTGTAGTCCGTAACTACCCGTAACAGGGGTACCTCCTCGTCAAGGAATTCGGCGTAAGAAACGAAAAAATGTCAGGACGACGTGGTCGATCTTCCCTAAGGGCGGTTCATAATGAATTTCTTCTACCATCAGTTCCTCGTTAGTCAGCACTGGATCGAGTAAAGATGGACAATCGCCGAAGGATAGCCTGGAAAACAACTCACGTATCAATGCAAACGCCGAGGATACCAACGAACAATGAACCAACTTTAGCCGTAGTGGGCACTCCTTTGAAGCTTTCACACCGACAGAAATTCTGGATGCTGGATTGGCTAATCAGCCATTTACAGTCCAGTGTCGACTAAACTGAACTGAGCTCTGAACGTGCAACATGTCGCCCTTGAACCGTCAACTTTAATCAGCTTCAGATTTATGACCCACGTCCTATGTAATTCTAGGGTTTCCACAGCCTTTTCCAAATCCTACACTGTAATAATTTATTGGACTCTTGAAATTCCATGTCAAACGGTTTAAGCTCACCAAAGTAAATTTTGGCGCTTATTTCAAACAAAATTATCGTGCCTCGTGATGGGTCGCCGTCCTGCTAGATGGTAGGTACCTATTTGTGACTTAGTTTTATTACGCAGTTATCGCTATTGCAAAAATAAACCATATCCAAAGTCTCGTTTTTGTCGAGGGGTTCCTGACCCGAAAATTCGGATTTATGATCTTGGCCGCAAACGAGCTGATGTTATGGATTTTCCCCTCTGTGTTCATTTGATCTCCGATGAATATGAACAGCTATCTAGCGAAGCGCTAGAAGCTGCCCGTATTTGTGCTAATAAGTATCTTCTCAAGCACTGTGGCAAAGAAAATTTTCATGGTCGAGTCCGTGTACATCCATTCCATGTTACAAGAATCAACAAAATGTTATCGTGTGCTGGTGCTGATCGGTAAGGAAATCATTTGTCTATGTGCGTGTTCTATCTAGTTTACAAACCGGTATGAGAGGTGCCTTTGGAAAACCTCAAGGCCTAGTCGCTCGGGTTGACATCGGACAAATCATTTTATCAGTTCGTGCTCGGGATCAGCACCGAGTCCAGGTCATCGAAGCGCTCCGCAGGGCTAAAATGAAGTTTCCTGGAAGGCAAAAGGTAAGCGACGGCTCGTTAATATCATAAATGTTGCGAAATTTAAGCAAACGCTGCTATAAGCCTAATTTTTACCCCTTCAGATCGCGGTCTCCAGAAATTGGGGCTTTACTAAATGGCCCAGAACTAATTTTCAGGAAATGATGCGAAAAGGAAGGCTTGTTTCTGATGGTGTAAATGCAAAATACCTACCGGAACATGGTCCACTCGATGTATGGAAACGTACGCAAGCTCGACTCGCTGGTGTGACAGCTTAAATAAAATAACGAAATTTTGGTGTTTACTGTTTTTTTCCGTGGCATAAAATTTATAAATGGGGAATCAAAAATTGCAATTCTACCGCGTTGACAACTAATGGTTGCTTCCTCTGTCAATGAAGCCAAAATTCGCTTGTAAGCCTTTCCGAAGTCAACTCGCATCTGATTAGTCTTTATTCGTTCAATGTAATTCCGTCGGGACTGAGCATTGAGTTATTTCTGTTAGTTCTCTGTGTTTAATTGCTAGTAGTAAATGCCTATGTAGAGTTATTTACACGTATGTGCAATCGTGCAGTACCTCTGTGCTGTGCGGCTAACACCGTGCTAAATTGATTGGCCACTATCATGCTGGAACACGCTGGAGTCACACTACCATCTTTATTCTCGATTTCTCATATCTGTCTAGGCTTGGGCAACCTGACAGTTATATCGCCCACGTGCAGTCTATGACTATGCGGCACTTTACCTGGATCAGGCTTGTGCTTTCATACATACATACATTCTTTATATATGACCATGTTTGATCCATGGTTTCTTTTACCATGGCTCATGATAAGTAGAAAAAAACAATCCACTTACCCGTGTATTCGACTAATTATTCTGTACTACAATGGTAGCACCACGCTTAATTATTTTGCCAGCGGTACTGAGTTGCGTGTGGAAAAACTGTTATCTCATTTTATTTTTACTTTTTGCCTATGACTGGGTATCTTGGCAACCGTGCTTTGATCAATCTTGCATTTTCATTGGTGTCAGCTGGTACTATCGTACATTCAACAAAATAACTTTGCTAACACGTAACACTTTTAATAACACAAGGGTGGTGAAACTGTTTATGCTGAGCTGGCTATATGCACCGTCGTGCAATCGCACAAAACTTGTAGACCCTGCTACAACTCGCTACGTGTATTGATCATAATGTTGGAACGCACTGCCGCCGTTAATCACATACGCGTGGGCAAACCTACAGCATGGTATGGTATGAAACCAAGCCTGATCCAGACGAAAGGCGCGGAGATACTGTCATGTTGTCAAGGCCTAGACAGATATGATATATGAGACAAGATAAGGAGCGTGTTCCAGCTCACTACCAGTGGCATTTCAGTTTAGCACGCTGTTGTCCGCATATTTCTATATGTTTGGAGCTCACTACTTTTGAATGCGTAAACAGCTAATACCAAAACAGTTTTTTTTAGCATCGCCGCATTTGTTGGAAACAAAACTGGTGTATCTTATCCGGTACACATCACAGAACTTTTTTCTACCGAGGGAATATCTCTAATGGTGTTTCCCCAATTCGATATAGCGATAGCTCGTTACACTCAAAATCGTCTTCACTGGCGGTTTTGCTGTAAGCTTTTTTGAATTATTCCGGTTATCTTTTGCAGTAATCAAAAAATAGATGCCATCAGTTTTCCAGGGCCCACGGTATCCGCACCACCGTTATACTTACTTTACTTTTGTGCGACTATCTCCTGGAGGATGAGTCGGCTTCAATGAAGGTTCTTGGGGATTTGGGTACAAAGCGGCGTCCCCAGCACCACTCGACTACCGTTATACAGTGGAACCCACCTACAACGAACTCGCTTACAACGAATTCCCGCTTCGAACGAACACACCATGATTTCCCAAATAAATTCCTTCTTTGTAAGCCTATTTAAAACATTCGTACAACGAATCTGTTCGTTACGAATCTCGCCTATTACGAACACTGTACACGTTCCCGACAGCTATGTTTGTTCAATAAAGTTCATGCATACAACGAACTCGCTTTGTCTTGCCTTTAACCCACAACGCTCCGTCAAGAGTAGCCTGCAGTGCGTTAAGAATAGAACTGACACACAGCTTGGCGAGACACAGGCAGCCTGGCCTACAGTGTGCTAACTGACTCGCACGCACGCACAAGAAAATCACGTGAATTCTCTGTGACTGGTAGCTCCGTCTGTGAAAGATGCCAGGAGTGCTCTTGATCTCTGCAGGAGATTTTTAGGATAGAAGGAAGAGACGTCGAAAGAGAACTTGAATTTGTGGAGAGAGAGATCGAGGCGGTGGCGAAGTCAAAACTTAAACAAAAGAGCATCGCCAGCTACTTCATGAAAGCGTGAGATTGGACTGTCAGTGTGTGTGCAAGATGTTTTTACTGCTTCGTTTTAGAATAAATTTACTATTATTAACATGAACTTGGATTTAATGTTGAGATCCGTGTGCTGTGGCATCATCTAATCATCAAATGGATTACACGCATGCAGAAACACACAAAAGTAAGACATTCTTCACTTGTTTACACGTGTACAGAAAAATGGCGGTAAAATTACATGTCTGACAATGCGTTTTACTTACAACGAACTCCGCTTATAACGAACATTTTACTCTCTCCCCAGCGATTCGTTGTACCCGGGTTCCACTGTAGTTTGCTATTACCGTTTAATAAATAGCTGTTGGCTTCTCAATCGATTGTGATCATGGATGTACATTGTAAACTCAGGTCTTGAGCACAGATGTGCTAACATGCAGTACTTCTGTACCATTTTCCTTCTCGTATTTGTCTAGGCCTGGGCAACCTGACAGTACCTTAGCCCACTTGCAGTCTCTGACTGTACGGCACTTTGCCTGGATCAGGCTTTCATAACATAATAACTTCTGTGCTATATAGCTAACCGTACTAAACTGATTTTCCATCGGTGATGAGCTGTATATCTAAACACGCTGGAGCCTCAAAGTCGCTTCCCCTTTCTTATGTCTGTCTAGGCCTGGGTAACCCGACAGTATCTCAGCCCATTTGCGTCTACGGCACTTTGTCGCGATTTAGGCTAATAATTTCCTACGCACATATACCTCTTAAGACAGTTTCAAGCAGCACATTCAAACTGGTGAAAAAATAACCAGGCAAGCGAAGTATGCAAATGCGTGTAAAAAGCAACTTATTTTTGTATGTTCATTGTACGATGTTTTTCTGAAACCGCGTAAGGTTCTATAACAATTATTCGGTTTGTCTTTTTGACACAACACAGAATATGTGTCACTGATCTTAACTACGGCGACCTTTATCTTACTAGTCCACGTCATTAAGTGTCATTAGCGATCGAGCTTTTCACATTACTCAGAAAAAGAAAATAACTGTTTGTGTACACCAATTTTTAGCAATAATATTTATTCAACCACAAAATACTTTTCCGAAACGTTACGTAAAAATGGGGGGAGAGGATTCCGTCTGGAAACTCACACTGTCAGTCGTCTCAGATCAAGAATAACTTCCGATTGATCACCAAATAATGAGCAAGCTAAGAGACGAAAGAATTATTCAGTTCTCGAATAAGGGCCGACATATTGATTTCGCGTAGATGAGAATGATTTGCAAGCCATTAGGACCTCATGCAGTGAGTTGAAATTTCGGATGAAATGATTGACCAATCTGTCAAATTCAGGGAAGTGTCGTTTAACGATTATATCTGGAATTAACTCGCTAGACGCATCTCTCAGTCTTGTCATAACCATGATGCCTGTTGGTCATTAGGAAGTTCTTTTCAATTAGACCGAAGTCAACTCGCATCAGATTAGTCTTTATTCGTTCAATGTAATTCCATCGGGACCCTGCATTGAGTGATTTCTGTTAGTCCTTTCACAGGGGAATTAATGATAAGCCGAGTGAGGATCACTACTGGCCAATGTTATTGATAATTCTTTCTGAAGCACGTCTATGGTGGTTAAAGCAATGACAACCTCGTCAATGTATTTGAGAGTAATGATGAAATGAAAACACGGAAGATCGGAAGTGTAAACAGCAAATAAGAAGGGAGGAAGAATTGCGCCCTACAGGACTGCGAGCTGTCTCGATCAAATGGGAAACTGCCATTCACGACAGTATATTGCATATGATCTTTTAAGTAGGAGGCTATCCAGTGAAGTATGGTCAGAGGGACACCACAGTCAGAAAGATTGTTAAACAAAGACTTCACAACACCATTGAAAGCGTTAGTGTAATCAAGGAATCAAAGTTACGACTTTCGATTTAGAATCAAGGGAATGGGATATGTGGTCTTTTAACACTGCAAGTGCGTCGACCGATTTTTCTGCTATGCAAACTGATGATAATCGTTCTGACAGCTGAAAATCATGCGTCTAAGCACACGGTCGAGTAATTTGAGTATTTGTAACGTACGAACGCTGATGCGGTACTTTCCAGTATCGCTTTTGGGAATAGGAGTGATGCTTACCGGCTTCCAACAGTCATCTATTAGTGCATTATTGAAAATGGATGAGATAAACTGAGAAACTTCACGTGCGTATTCTTTAATTTAAAGGGGAAAGTTTGTCATGTACCGAAACGTTTGAGGCGGAATTAGCGCATACCATTTCCGATGTGCACGCGTGTTAAAGATGAAGACGGGGGTAAAATAAAATAGGTGTGTATCAGCATCAACGGCAAGTGGAAAGATTCGTTTGAAGTATTAATATCTGGCGATAGAAGGAAATTCCTTTCCACAATTGTTTCAGCGCGTTCCACGATTGGCCACTGTTTTTGTTTTCAATTGCATTCGTGTACAACTACCTCAAACGTTGAATTTCAAGCTTATTAGACAGCTGAGAAACAATATCTCGATTTTCGAATGCCTTTCCCTTCCATCTTCGGAGGCGCTTCAAATTGATGGACGAAAAAGCTATCAAGACGGTCAAAAATAGTTTGGGACAACAAATGTTCAAACAATAATTGAGGTACGAAGTTAAAACGTCACATTCATGGGAAACGTCTAGGTTCTGGAAAGTATTAAAGTTAGTGTCATTGAGCATTTTTCTCATGGCTGAAACATTGTCAGGTTCACGGGCATCACTGTTCTAACGATTACGGGAGTCAGGTAATAATGTCCCGCATTTCCGTAGATTTTAGGGTAAATTGTGATAACACAATGGTCAGAATTCCCGATGCGGGCAGACTTACGAGCATGAAAAATTTGTGGTGCATTTTTAAGAGCGAAATCCAAGCACACTTCTGAAAGCGTTGAAAAGTGACCAATGTTCGTATGAAACAAGAGAGAAAACATTTGAAAATTCGAGTGATTGAGGTCTCTAGCAAGTGAGAACAAAGAGATTTTATAAGGGGCAAGTTCAATAAGAAGTTCGTCAAAAAATGCACGAAAAGTGTCAGAATCACATTTGGGGACGACAAGCATTTATCAACAGCCAAACAGCAAAATTCCGTTTGTCAAAGGTGAACATGATTTTAATAGAGGCACACCACTCTTAGTGGAGGCAATAGGCCTGGTGCGATCCAAATGGAATCATTTAAAATCGTCTCTGCTAATTAAATCAGTGTCAAATTCAGAATGGAGCTACGTTTTTTGGAACAGCGACTCAATAGTGTGATTCGGGAGGATCAGTTTTATGCAGCGTCCTCATTCATTAGCAATACTCCATATGTCGACGGCATTTGCTGGCTTCGACGTGATCTACGTTTACCACCGGGGAGCAGTATCTGCTTCCTAGGTTGAAGATTCTGCTTCGCAGTTACTCCAAAGAGAACACGGATGTGCAATCGCGCAGTACTTTGTGCTGTGCTGCTAACACCGTGCTAAATTGGTTGGCCAGAGGCAGTGAGCTGCATGCTGAATCAGGCTGGAGTCTCAGTACCAGTTCTATTTCTATTTCCTCCTCATATCTGCCTTGGTCTGGGCAACCGGACAGTATCTTAGACCACGTGCAGTCTCTGAATGTACAGCACTTTGCCTGGATCAGGCTTGTGTATTCATACCATACAATACCAAAGAGAACAGTCAAGTGCAAATTTTCCCAACTCATAGGATCAATGTCAAACGCAAACATCTTTGTAGCTATTGTAATTTGACCATTCTATACACATGGCTATGCAACGTAGCGAACGCATTCGTAATTCAGTGAACCTTCTCTTTAGACCAGTTTTAGAAAGCACCCTGGCTTCTCCGTGTCTTGCTTTAACACGACACAGTAGAGAATTCAGGATGTACACTATCTAAACCTTCGTTTTTTGTTACGATCAACTAGAGGTTGCTACACACGCGAGCTCCAACGGGACAAGATGAATGTTGTACCATTGCAAGCTTATTGGTGACGACACATCTGTTGAACAAGGACATTAGTGCTGTTCATATTTTTCAGCCCAAAGTCTTCATGCCAACGAAAAGCAATAGATTATCGACTGAGCTGCTCATCGCTCTGAGACTGGACCTTAACGTGGTGCGATGGTTTGTGTATCTCTATGACCCATTGAGTTATACTGAGTGGTGCTCTCCGGCACCTTCAGAGTCACTCATACCGGGAAGGTCAATGGATAGAGGTCAGACGAACACGGTCTCAACCTAACCCGCTGCCTTGTGGGTCAGGCTTTTTAGCCAAAGGCTTTGGTCGAGAACCCTAATTGTTCTCCTGTCTAGGCATGGGCGACCTGGCAGTATCTCAGCCCGCATACAAACATTACCATGACTATTACTACGAAACCCAATTCCATAGTGCATCGGCCGTCGCGCACGATAAACAGGGTCGCCTTACCTGCTGCATACAGCAGGGCGGGTAAGCGAAAGCAAGCTACTGCTGGCCCTACTCTTCAAACTGTTTCTGACCCTTATCCTCCCCTATCCACTCTTAACAACTCTCCGGCTGTCATTCCTAGCTTTAGAAAAGACCGCGCTGAACATGTTGGAACATTTTGTGTTCGCGAATTTACGGATCACTTTATGAAACCATGAACCTCTGCTCACATCGGAGCCATGAATGTCAGAATTCTCAGACAAATAGGCCAGCAAGCTGCATTGGCTCTTACCTTAGATAGTCTATCTATTGATGTTTGCTGTTTATCGGAAACGCGCTTATATGATCCGTCTATAATTACTGAACTTACTGCCCCAAACCTTTCAACTCGTTACTTTTTGCGCTGCTCTGGTGATTCTGTAGCTGCCATTTCAGGACAGGCAGGTGTTGGTATAGTGCTGAATTCACGTGCCGAATCCCATCTAATCGATTGGATTCCTTGTAATAGCAGGATGTGCGCAGTTAGACTAACCACTAATATTAGACCAAACTCAAAATCTTCTAATCAGAGATGCTTGTTTATTGTAGAAACTTACGCTCCGACTAACACCAATTCCGACGACGAGAAGAACGCCTTCTACGACGAACTTTATGCTCTTTTGCGACGTGCAAAATCTCAGATATCGTTGTCTTAGCGGGAGATATGAATGCCTGATAACGGTGAACTGTTTATACAATTCTGTGCACAATCTCGATTATTCATCAGCAGCACCTCGTTTAGCCATAAAAGATGTCAATGTGCCACATGGCACTCGCCGGATGGAAGTCAACCTTCGGCCCATATCGCCATAAGCGCTAGCTGAGGGGTTGCATTGAGGACTGCCGCTCCTTTTGGAATACCTACATAGATTCAGATCATGCTCTTGTGCGATGTAGGTTCTCGTTAAAGTTCTCCGGTACGAAGCCTTCGAATAGGAAACGCATTGTGGTCGAAAAATTCTCCCTGCCTGCAGTTCAAGACATTTATAGGACCACCTTGAGTAACTCACTCCCAGTTGTTCTGTGTGCAACTGCCGATGAAAGGTGGAACAAAATAGCAGGGATTATGATAGCCGCCGCAATAATAGCCTATGAGACTACACAATCAATCCAAAAGTCTCACTGGATTTCACAGCGCTTTATAGAAATTCTACACCAGCGAAGCCAAATACCTCAGCGTAGACGCGTGAGGAATGAACTTAAAAACTGGACAAAGAAAAGTCGTGGCTAAATAAGGTCGAACAAATGGAAATAGCAACTAATGCGGACAACGTGCAAAAACTCTTTCAACTTATTCGATTGACTGGGCCTACGAAAAAAGGAGTGAGTGAGACTATCGCTGAACTAGACGGTACTCTTATCACTAATAAGAATCGACGTCTCTCACGCTGGGCTGAACATTTTGAAGAAAAATTCAGCTGGTCGCCCGCAACAGAATCTTTCTCTCATTTGAAACAGTGTGATCCTTGGTCTGTTAGCGTAGATCCCCCTAACGATTTTGAAATTAAAGCATGTATTGAATCCATGAAACGATTCAAAGCTGCTGGCCCCGATGGCATACCGCCTGTTTTGTTCAACGTAGGTTGCCAAGTCCTAATCAGAACATTAGGTGATCTCTCCGTGAAGTGTGGTTGTCAGAATCCGTCCCTCGGAGTTGGGGCGAATCGGTTATCAAACCTATATTTAAAAAAGGTGTGCGAAGCTCATGCTCTAATCACCGTGTGATAAGTTTCACTCCCATCATTACGAGATAATTAGCGTCCATATGTCTTCGAAGATTAACATGGCATACGGAATCACAGATCCGAGAGCAGCAAGCTGGCTTCCGGCCTGGCAGAGGCTGTGTCGACCACATTTTTACTCTTCGACGGATCTTAGAACTGCGGCACACTTATCGGCAGCCGACAATAGCCATCTTTTTAGACTTCAAAGGAGCATTTGATTCAGTCGATCGAAATGTCGTGTTGCTGTGCAAAGGCGTTCCGCAAAAATATGTCAACATACTACGTTCACTTTATGCTCATGTATCCAGATGCGTTAGGGTTTACAACGAACTCTCATCCAAATTCCAAGACACAAGCGGCGTCCGACAAGGATATCCAATTTCTCCGTTTTTGTACAATTTTGTAATTGATGCCATCATGGAATTATGCAACGAAGGAGCCCCAGCTTTCGGAGTTCACATAACGCCAGGCGGCAAGCTTCTCGACTTGGACTATGCTGATGATATAGTTCTGCTCTTCGACTCGTACACAGATGCACAGGCGATACTGAACAAACTATCTAGTATTGTGCCCGCATTCGGAATGCGTTTTGCAGCCTCTAAGTGCAGTGTTCTGCTGCATGACATCAACTTATCAAACAGCACTTTATTACTTGACAATCAGGCGCTTGAAATTGTAGATCGTTTTACGTATCTCGGTAGTTGTATCAATAATTCTGCATCGTTAGACGAAGAGGTCTCGGCACGCATTTCTAAAGAGATCGAAACATTCCGCAAACTAGGTCACCTCTGGCGTCAGAAAGGACTGTCTCTGTTACTCAAGGGTAGAGTCAATAAAGCGACAGTTCGGGCTGTGTTACTGTATGGGTGCGAAACCTGGACCTTACGTAAAGAACACATTCAGCGTCTCCAAGTATTTGACAACCGATGTCTCCGCAACATCTTAGGAGTTAGCTGTTACAATCTCACGCACTGATACTCTCCGAAATAAGTTGTTCGGTAGTGATGTTGATATAGAGAAGCAGATCGACCTGCATAGGTTACGCTGGTTGGGTCACGTTTTACGGATGCCGGAACACCGATTTCCGAAACGGATTCCTTTTGCGACGCCACATCCTGATTGGCGTAAATCTCAGGGTGGCCAAACCATCACATGGCATAGGCAGTTTAAAACCATTTCTAGTAACCTTTCCAAAGTAGGCGCGGCGCGTCTTCCAGGCTGGTGTTCCCGCGATCAGATATCGCAATGGCTAGTTACGCTTCAGGGTATATTCCGAAACCGTGTTCAATGGCGGTCTTGCACTAAGCATCTTCTTGGAGTGTTTGCTTAACCTTGTATGTTGTCAAGCGGAGTGACGAGAAAAGCTTGTTATGATACATGACAGTGAAAGCTGCAAGGAAGCTGCCATGCTGATGTCGCTCTACTCGTTCACGAAACTTGTTTGAATGCATGTTGCATTCGAGGTGTAGGCACCTCTTCCCAGTTTGTTTGTGCTTATTATTCTATAGGAGCCGTAGCAATTTAAGTCCAAACTTTCCCCATCTTTAAGGATTTTAATTTTTCATGCTTGTATGGCAGTTAAGCATTCGGTTCGTGCTACTGGTGTAATGCTGTCTATGATGATAAAATAGCTGTTATCGCGTCAAAGCGTGCTTCAACATCAAAGAAAAGCGTGTAAGCAAGAACACATTTGACGCCTCGGTGAATTTCAATAGCCTCTGAAGTGTAACCGTTAAAGTGGACTGAGCCATATTGGAAAGACATCGAATTTAAGTCGACTCAGGGAACACCCTATAAAATCGTGCATGTCCACGTTTGATCCTCGTGGAAGCCACATGGAAATTTGGAGTAAACTCTCAGTTATTTTTTGTAGCCACACCTGGTTAACTAGAAAAATATCTACGGACGACATTCAGCCGAAATTTCTCAGTAGTGGCAGTCCCCTCTAGTGATGATTTAATATTTTTTTTCCCTCACTGAACAGACTCCTGCCAGTATTGAAGAAAAGCAGCCCATGAAGTGTCTGTATTGTGGCTCTTCTATGGTGATGACCTCTGGTGGAATTCTGTTGTCACCAGCAACCTTGCCTCTCGCTAAGCAGTCGATCATTCGAATGAGCTCATTGGGAAGACCTGGCACGGAAATCTGTTCGGTTGGGCGACCACAACAGGTGTTGCTTGCTCCAGGACTGGTCGGTCAAACAAAGTTACTCAGATGTGCCCGTCTGGAGAAAGATTCATAAACGCTTAATTGGTGATCGGTTAAACGTTTGGCGATAGCCCATGTCGTAAGGCGTGACGTCAATGAAGCCGACTCATCCTCCAGGAGGAGATAGTCGCACAAAAGTAAAAGTAAAGTAAGTAAGGCGTGAGACTACAGAGGTGATGGTCAGGGGTTAGAATCTTGCCTAAGCGTAGAATATACAATGCTGATAAGCTCAAATAAGAGTGAAACTGAAGTCCAGTACTTCCATCATGCACCGTCGTGGTCAACTTTATTAATAGTTCGATGGGCTTGGTACGGATGAGTAGTCATAAATATTAGGAGTATTTAAGTGAATAGTAATTCCGAAGTGGGCTTTTGTGGACTGAGGCGAGAGACTAGTTCTCAATCGTCTACGGAAGATATCATCTGAGAAGCACATTAATCAATTCTCTAATCGTAAACAACCTCCTGACTGCCGGTTGTCAGGCGTTCACCATACGGTTTAGTACCGCATCTTAACATTTCCGCTGTGTCTAGGTCAAGTTTATGACCTGTATCTAAAATGTGTTCCGCCAATGGCTGAATCACGAATAAGGCATTGATATTCTCCAGGATCTAGGGCTGCCTTTTGACATGCTTCCGATGTTCATCAATTCTGGTGTGAGGTTCAATGTAAACACCAACGTAAATACTATTCGTGACACTGATGAGGGTTATCTTATCGTCAAGATGCACTACGATCGAACGTACAGTTTTCCGTTTCTGAGAAGCACGTTAATCAATTCTGTAATTGTAAACAACCTTCAAGGATTGATGTCGATGTCTAATTCATAGCTTTGCAAGACTTAACTATTGATAGATTGGAATATGTTTGTCACCTATCGTGCATTCATAATCCAAAGAAATTTTTGTGCAATCGATTAGAGCAGTTTTGGTGCAACGTTTCACTTCCGACACAGAAGCTTCGTCATACGGAGGTTGATAGTCAGGACAAGGAACGTGACTAAGTAGCACTCAACCCATCACCTGTTTCTACCTTACCGCAAAGCAGCCTATAGTAAGCCTAAGGGCAAATGAGGATTTCTCCTCGAATTCGAAAATAAATGGGTTTAGCACAAAGTCAGAACGGCGTTCGAATGTCAGGTCACGGATACGCATACCTGATGAGCGGCAATAACCGCGAAACCGGTCGTGTGCTTCCGTCCCGCTTTTCGAACGTCATATACTACTTATTAATAAAAATCTGACTATAAACAAAAACTACAATCATGCTGTTATTGGAATGTTGCAAAAATATTTCAAACAGTTACCGGCGCTGCATTGCACCAACTGTGGGACTTAGATTAGTCCCCACATAAAAGCTAAATTTCAATTTGCAAATGATGATTTATCCTCGAATTCGCAAATAAATGGGTTTAGCACAAAGTCAAAACGGCGTTCGAATGTCAGGTCACGGATAGGCATACCTGATGAGCGGCAATAACCGCGAAACCGGTCGTGTGCTTCCGTCCCGCTTTTCGAACGTCATATTAATAGAAATCTGACTTTAAACAAAAGCCTAAGGTCTATCTCGTGGTCGATTCGCCTAATACGGTGTATGCTTTCTAACAAGGTCAGGTCAAGTTCAGTTCACACTGGCCCATATGCGTAAAATGGGGTTAAGGTTAAGCAATTGCTCAAAGAAAAGATAAATCGAATTAACTATTCAGTATAAAATGTGCATAAGCTATTTAGGTTCGCATCATTGCTGAGCGCTAGTTTGTGGAGATTTCTGCCCCCCTGCTTTAGGAATTTCGACCGCCCTCATATGTAGGCGTTCACCATACGGTTTAATCCCGCATCTTAACATTTCCGCTGTGTCTAGGTCGAGTTTTTGACCAATATCTAAAATGTGTTCCGCCAATGGCTGAATCACCAATAAGGCATTGATATCCTCCCGCACCTAGGGCTGCCTTTTGATATGCTTCCGATGTTCATCGATTCTGGTGTGAAGTTCTATGTAAACACCAGTGTAAGCATTGCATTATATTCTGCAGATGGTATTCGTAACACTTCATAAGGGTGTCTTATCTTCAAGATGCACTACGATCGAACGGCCAGTTTTACGTTTCTTATACGCCACACGTATGGAGTTCTGGTACAGGATTCTACTGATTGCTTCTGGTATGCCTCTAACATATGGAATACAAACCGTATCTCGCCAATTGTTCTCCTATTTTACCCTCCAAGTCGATTTTTACAAAACGTTTCAGGTAACCATGTTCTAAGAGGCGTCGGGTAGCATCATGATGATCCTGTTTTCGTTCATTTTCATTGCTGCACAGGTGTTCTATCGTGTGGAAAATGGACGAAGCTATGGATTCGAAGACCATTATCAGATGCGCAGAGGTGGGACATAAGACAGCGCCTGTATCGATGGGTTTCCGATAGACTGAAGGTTTTATCTTTCCATCTAATTTCGCGCCAAACAGTCCCAAAACAGGAGGGCGCTCTTACAGATTGCACACAACTTTCTTCCCATTAACTATTGATTATTCGTCGTCGAAGTCTTCTGTCGCGTTCGACTTGCTCATGACAGGCAATAACAACCCAAATTGAAATGTTTGCAATAGTTCGAATCAAAGGGCTACTTTTTCACAAGCTCCCGTCCGATAATGTATGTATGTACGTATAAGATAACAAGCCTGATCCAGGCAAAGTGTCGCACAGTCAAATTCTGTACGTGGGTAAAGATACTGTCAGATTGCACAGGTCTATATAAATATAAGAATGGAAATGGTAGTGAGACTCCAGCGTGTTTCAGCATGCAGCTCACTACCGGTGGTCAACCAACTTGTTAGCCGCCCCTCCCACCCGTTGCACCTTCATATGCTCAAATATCAATAATAGTTATAGACACGGTCGAAACATCATTATTTCAATGGCTTTTTCCATCTTCATCAATATATCATTGTCAAATTTATCTCGTTAGCATAAATATTTTTATGCTTAAATGTGCTGTTTTCGTATTTACAATTGGTACAAGTGTGAAGCTAAATTTTAAAATAAAGCAATTCTTACTTATAATACACTGTTGGTTGGTTCACTGGATTTTAAGTATGACATTGTTTACTACTTTTAACTGTTTCTAGGGTCACTAAACCTCATCTTCACTGTCTTCACCCGACAACGGAAACAGCCCGAAAACGGCTATCAAATGGAGCGTGAACACCACAATACAAAGCATTTTTTTCAAAGTAGGCAATATTTTGCTCGCGAAAGCCTAGGCATCTATTCTGGTTTTCGGGTTCTGTTGGCGGACGACACCCTCTGATGTACATCTAGAATTTATGCTATCATTTCCTGCACCAACAACTACACAAGCTCGGCGAACACCATCTGAACAACATCCTCATCCTGAGCTACGTATATTCTCCTCTATTGCTGAACAGTTCGGGCGATCAACGCTTAAGAACGCCAGACGCTGGGAAAGCTTTAGCGGAAGAACAGATGCAACTTATGAACAACTATTTTTCTTGCATGAGTGCCAACGCAGGAACCTAACTCCAAAATCTTTACAACGACGACCACCGATCAACAATTCGCGTGCGCGGCAACTAATGGAACGACAAAATCGGCAGTGGTTGCAATTCATGATTGATGACGCACACAAACGACTCAAGAAATATTCCAACGTTATCCGGAACGAAAAACGAATATGTGAAAACCGATTTGGACCTGAACTAACACAGCAGTTAGCCGACGCCATTGCGATAACGACCCGAAAAACCAAGCTTAACAAGCGGCGTGACCTGGAAAACAAACTCCGAATTATCACCCCCCACCAAGATATCACCAGCGGCGAACCTTGGGTCAAGAACCTATCCGACAGACCCCTGACAGAGAACGAACAACGAATTCTCGCACGTGGCCTTAACTTCAATTTGAAAGACGCCGATCATACTGAATTCGTGGCTAATTTGGAGTCAATACTGAAATCTCACACTTTGACAGAAGACGCACAAGAAGAAGTCCGCCAACGAATTGTACCTGCGCTCACCAGGAACTTGGAACATAACACACTCAATAAACAAGAAACCAACGCTTTGAACAGATTGAAACAAGACAGAAACATAGTTATCCTCCCTGCCGACAAAGGAAGAACGACTGTGGTAATGAACAAGGCAGATTATATCGAGAAGGCTGAACAGCTACTCCAGGACACAACAACATACAGACAAATGAAAGAAGACCTGACTAAACGACTTGAAAACAAAATCAACGCAACTTTGAAGAAATTAAAGTTTATGGGTCAACTGAATGGAATGGAACAAACAAGAATGAAACCAGAAGACTCAACTCTACCGAGATTCTACGGATTACCCAAAATACACAAAGAGAATATTCCATTACGCCCGATCGTTTCCTTACCCGGAGGACCGAATTACAAGTTATCGAAAGAATTGCGAAGAAGACTGTTATATCTGGTGACAGACTCGGAACACGCCGTCAATTCTGCAGAACAATTTCTCCAGAAATTGAAGAATGTGAGGATCGATGAAGATGAAATAATGGTTTCTTTCGACGTAACGGCGTTATTCACATCAATCGATCAAACACTCGCAAAGCAAATCGTATCAGCGTTGCTCGACGAAAAAGGAACTGACCACAACGGAAATCGATTAACACGAGATAGTTTGATGGAATTGATCGAGCTGTGCCTGCAGACACACTTCAAGTTCAATGGTAAAATCTACGAGCAGATTCGAGGAACACCAATGGGATCACCGATTTCCAGCCTAATTGCCGAAGCAGTCATGCAACGTTTGGAACGAATCGCTCTACCAATAATACGGCCAAAGCTATGGATCCGCTATGTGGACGATACATTTGTGATCATAAAAAGAACTGAACTGGACGAATCACATCGACTACTGAACTGTGTATTCAGAGGAATCCAATTTACCAGAGAAACTGAAGCTGACGGCTGCCTGGCATTCCTGGACGTTCAAGTGAGACGAACAAGCGAAGGAAATTTGGAAACCAGTGTCTACAGAAAGAACACGCACACAGATCAAATCTTGAACTATCACAGCAAGCATCCAACCAGCCATAAACGCAGCTGCGTTAGAACCCTATTCAAAAGAGCAGCAACACATTGCAGCACGCCGGAACTGAGAAGAAAAGAAGAAGAATACTTGTTCAAAGTGTGCCAGAGAAATGGATATCCAAGAAGCTTCGTACTACGCAACAAGTTCAACCGTAACCAGCAAAGAAACGATGATGAAAACAGAGTCAGACGCGCTCTTCCGTATGTGCAGAACGTATCAGAAATCGCAGCTCGGGTCCTTCGGCCATTTGGAATAGAGGTCGCGCACAAACCCGTGTCAGTATTACGCAACCACTTCAACAATATGAAAGACAAAGTTGCGAAAGAAGAACAATCGAACATTGTCTACAAGATTACGTGCAGAGATTGCGAGAAGAACTACATCGGACAAACCGGCCGCAAGCTAAGCACAAGAATACACGAACACCGGTTAGCTGTACGAAGGCACGACCCAAGGTCACTGATTTCAATACATGTTGATCAATTCGGACACCAATTCGATTGGGACAACGCGAGGATTTTGGCCAAAGAAAACAACCGACGAGCGCGAGAATTCATCGAAGCGTGGCACTCAACAACAACATCGATTAACCAGCACCTTCAATTGGCTACAACCTATGGGCCAATGAAAACGCGATGGACAAGATTGCAACACATGAATTCCACCAACCAACGGGCGTGATGGCGAACGGACAGACGGACCTTATAAAAACCAATGAATACCAATTTTGAGTCACTTCGAAAGAAGTTCTGCTGATGATGTCATCTAGCCTGATGACGAAACGTCCACCAACAACTACACAAGCTCGGCGAACACCATCTGAACAACATCCTCATCCTGAGCTACGTATATTCTCCTCTATTCATACGTCCATACCCACAACAATCGCAGATTTAATATCTGCGGCAAAAAAGCATACAATTATCAAGCGCATGCGGTTCTTGTACTTACTGTCCCCACCCGATGAGTGCAAACAGCACGAAACCGGTCGTGCGGTGTGTATGATGGAGATTCATGCAAATGAGTATTGTTCATACAATTATAAGTTTTAAATTTCGATTCAGGTTTTCTGGATGAGGAGTAGAAATAAATCCATGTTGACTGGAAAATGCGTTGTGAAAATGTAGGTACAGAAACCTTCCAACTGGCAGAAGCAAAACTATTCCGGGGCGGTCCACTAACACCTTTTCTATGGTCTGGTTGAGTTCGTGGTTGCCGTAATTCTTCTCAGACTGACCTCAGAAGAACATTTTCCGCAAAGGACAACGCTCACAACTGGTTTTCGACCAATGTTGATGTCTAGATAAGATCTTT